>BQKN01062266.1:235190-261397 GCA_022839385.1 Asparagus kiusianus
TGTGTGTGTGTGTGTGTGTGTGTGTGTGTGTGTGTGTGTGTGTGTGTGTGTGTGTGTGTGTGTTATAACTGTATTTTTTGTATACAACGAGCCCTTTTCCCTTGGGCTTGGTTGTGATGTTGCTCGCTAGCGCTTTGACGCTCGTTGTCCCTCCCCCTTTCAGGTAACGAGCCAGGAGCCCGGAGAGTCGCAGGTTGATGGCGAGGCACTTTAGCTTCAACTATTCTATTATAGTTATATTTTACTTTTGAGCTCCACTGTAGGCTTTGTTTAGACATTTTGAGAGTTTATTCTAGAAGTTGTAAAGGATGTGTGCCTTATTTCCTTTTATTCAGATATTTGTATTTGAGACTTGTTGAGAAATTCCAGTCTATTCACTTCTAACATTGACTTGTACTTTAGTATGTTAGATGATGAAGTATTAATTTGATCTCTATTATTTCATCAGTTGACTCTTGTATTATCATTTACTTGCTTTTGTACCTACACCTGTTATTTGACTCTACTAGAGAGATATTAATTATGATGGTGAAACATGTTATTGCACGGTGTGGTACATGGCAGGTTTGACATTCTTGATTTTACCTTGGACTGCAACCTTGTGTGAACCCAGGGGCGTCACACAACTCCATCTCCATCTTTATTTCAGCCCTAAGCTCTTCTCGTTGTTTAGCCAGAGCTTCTTGGAGCATTTGAGTTAACTAATCCGGAGTGATGGCGAACGCCTCCCGAGCTCGCCCATTGCTAGACACTGTGTCATCTGAAGTGACTGCGGAGGAAGTATCTGATGCTTCATCATCCAAGGATATTCTTTTCTGCATCTATTAGTAATCCCTATGTCTGATAGTTCCTAGCTGGAGCTGAGTTATACGCTGGGATATTCCTAGATAAGAGTCAGGACTAGTGTTGGCTAAATGCTATTTTGACTTTCCTTTATCAGCCATGTTAATGGTGACTTCTAGGAGTTCGTCATCTTGAATGATCGGTCTTCTCTTGTGGAAGTGCCTTGATTTGAGCTTTGATGCTTCGGTGAAAAGCCTTTGGAATACCGAGACCCTCTGTGGAGTGATCTTGAGGCAGCTACAGTATTGCCCTGATAATACTCTCACATGGACAGTGAGAGGTGATTTCTCAGATACTTCTCTTCTGAGATTTGTTTACACCCCCAACCTGATAGCATAACTCATCGGCATTATGACCGGAGTAACCTATCGTTGTTTGGTATGACTCCCTAGGTATAACGTCATCTTTCGATGGACGCATCTTCTTCTGGGACGTGAAACCTTGTTAGCGTTCTCAGGAGTCATACATTTAGAACCACCCCCTTGCGAGTGTGGAGTCTTAACGGGCTCCTGGACTTCAACACAGATCCCTAAGTGGGCAGTCATAGGAATGTTTCTAAGAAGGGATGGCTTTGGTTTGATGGGAGGACGTGCACGACCCTCAGTCTAAAGAGCCACTTGGGATTTATTTACCGGACCCAAATGTTCTTTCACTAAAACTTAGTTTCGATCTTCGTGCAGAGGACCAGGGAGATTTGCCATCATGATCTTGAATTTTGATAGGTCAACACTGCCATGAGGCTTCACCAAAGGTACGACAAAAGAAGAACCAGGAGCGGGTGTCGATGAGGACAAGGAAGCAACTGTGGGGCTGTCTCTCTGGTCAAGACAGGTGATGTATCTCGGCCAGGGGCGAGAAACTTTAGTGTGTCTCGGCCCACGAGACACTTTGATGTGTCTTGGCCCTCAAAGATAGTTTCGGCTATCTTCTCATTTGATTTTCGCACCATCTTGGACTTTGGCACCCAGAGTTTGCATGATTTTGATGGTTTTTTTGCCACCTCATCCTTCTGTAATTCTTGTGCCTTTCGTACAAGAGTACATACGTGCGCGTCAAGTGCATGATGCTTCTGTATGCGTTCCTCGAGAGTTGAATGAGTTCTTTTGACATGGACCTATTCGTTGGCTGACGGTTTGGAGGAAACATGAGTTTCCTACCATTGAAGCGACTGAATCACTCGAAAATTCCTTGATTCTAGATCCGCGTAATAAAGAACCCCATCAACCTTCTCCAAGACCTTAGCGAACTGACAAGCGAGACATTTGCGCTGTCTCTGACGAGCCCTCTTTGTTAGAGTTGGTACGGTTTCATCGAATAACTCCTTGACTGAGGAGGAGTTATAGTGAACAAAAACTCTGACTTAGTTGGATGTCGGAGGGGTGTTGCGAGGGGAAGCCTCAGTGATGATAGTGCAAGACTCATCACCCTGGGCCTTCATTGGATTTGAAGACCATCGAACCTTCTTTGAAGATGAGATCTTCCTACACTTGCGGGGCGAGGGAGATCCGGAGGAGGAGGATGAAAAGGTACTCCTCGAACTTCTATTGGTCGAACTCTCGACCGCTGCATCAACCATGATCTTGATCGGTTGCAACACTACAGCCTTGGTAGCAAGATTGTTGGCTCCTACTGTGGTTGCCGGTGTGTTTACGTTGGAAATTAATTTCTTTACAGAGTCCATTACAATCATTTATGGATACAACGGAATCACAAGAGCGAGCCTTTTTATAAGACTTCTCTTTACAAAAGAAACAAACAGAGGATTTCCCAGAAATACATACAGAAATTATTTATAAATAGCTACTTATGTGGGATCTTTGTCTATACCGGGACACGTTAGCCCGTGGATGACCGATTCACAGATCAGGATTAATCGTGAAGAAGGCTCGGCGTTCTTGTTTCAACAGGGAAATAAGACCAGAAGTAAATATCTCAGCGAGGTGAGATAAGTACTCTTCTCAATATCAAAATGATGTTTGATCTCAAGGAAATGGGTGAAGGCTTATAGATCTCTCGAAATCTTCCTCTTTATACATGAAGTTCGCTAAGATCTCACATTTCTCTTTGAAATTCATGGGTTTCTGCTCTCAAATTGTCAGTACTTCGCCCCAAAAGTCCAGATCTCTAGATCACTCATGCATAAGGGTGCTAGGGGGTATTTATAGGCTTCGGACATCATGTTTGAGGATAAGAATTCATAATTTAGATGTATCTATAGTTAGTAACAACTTTCTCATGTCTGAGGATGTTCCTAAGGTAATTAGGAAGCCAGTGGACTACACGAATCCCGAGAAAACATTAAAAACATGTTTTAGGAGTCTCCTTGTGTGAGACATACTATGTGTCTCGGGTGCGAGACATACTGTGTGTCTCGGGTGCGAGACACCTTTGGTGTCTCGAATTGCGAGACACACTATGGTGTTTCAGAATTCAAGACACCTCTGACTATCTTGGATTTTGAGACACCTGAGTGTGTCTCGTTCCGTTGTTTTGTCATCTCGCGCGCTTCGTCCCTTAGTCATTTCGTCACTTCGTCATTTTGTCTCTTCATTGCTTCATCGTTTCGTCGCTTCGTCATTTCGTCGCTTCTCACTTTGTTGCTTCTTTTTTGTATTGGACGATGCTCTCTGACTTAGATAACGACGCTCTTTGTCTTCTCTTTGCCTCGAGCTGCATTCGGGAACCTATAGGTAATTTTTGACGCCGACAAACGTGACTCTGGCATTCGCGCGAGACTGGACGCGATCCTCGTGTTGCGTAGGATCGTTACCCTCGTGTTCAGACGTTACTACATGCAGTAGTTATAACATTTATGTTATTTGTCGTTACAAATATAATTGTCATAATTACTATTATGTTTGTAACGGTCAAATTAAATGTGGGTGATCTTTGAGCTGGTCTTAGGGGCCTCTTTATAGTGCCTCTTGGGGAGCACTTAGTAATAAGAGATACGAAAAATACACAAGTGTTTTGTACTGTTGTGCTGCTGCTGCAGAGTCTGAAAGCGTGAAAGCTTTAGTTTGTGCCCGAAGAAACATAGCTCTGAACCGAAAGGTTTTTATAGATCGAAAGATCTTTGTCTCAACCGAAAGGTTTTTGAACCAAAAGATTTTAACAGATCAAGAAGATTTTTGCCTGACCGAAAGGTTTTGAACTGAATGGTTTAATAGATCGAGGAGATCTTTGCCTTGACCAAAAGGTCTTATAGATTAAGGAGATCTTGATAGTACTTGGTCGGTGCACACCAGTGTAATATACTGCTATTCATAGAAGTAGTTTGGCTTTGGGATTCCTACAGCGGAGTAGGCCAAATATTGCTTTAAGCACAACCTTTCATAAATGCACAACATCTAAACATAAAAAAGTTTTAAAATATAGCACTTCAGTTTTCTAACAGATTTATCTGTTTCATTGCAGATTTAGCCACATGCGCCAACAGAAGGTAACTTAGTCATTTATGATGGTAATTTGTAATAACTCAACTTTTTTTATATTTACATCAAAATACCAAGATTTTAGTTGTAATAAAAATAAGACAAAAGTTCAAGAGAGACCTTTGATGTGTTAACAAATATCGACTAGGTTCCTAACATTTGGAAGTCATCATTTAGGATCCCTAATGTTACCTTCATCATTAGCATAGGTTCTTTTTACAAACTTTAAATCTTGCTGACATGTCAATAATATGGCGGGATAAACTTCTGAATTCACTAATTTTTTGTTGATGTGGCAGTATTGTCGTAGGATAAACTTGAATTTTCACTAATTTTTTTGCTGCCTTGACCGTGAATTGGCTGAGTCATGTCATGTCACTTGAGCAATCTGTTACTAAATGTATACATTAAAGCAAAACCTGTAGACCAAAGCCTCACAACACAATGACATGTAGGATATCTCCATCATAAATAAAAATGACACGTGTCATCACTATCCAACCATTCGCCGAAATCTAAACACATCAAAAAATAACACATGGAATTCTTCATTTATAGAGTTTTAAATTAAAATAATCTAATACCTGTTAATATATAGAGAGGAAAATTAAATTACTTTTTTAATTTAAATTCTCCTACAATTTTGGAAATAATAATTATTTATTAAAAACCTAATTAATCAAGAAATTAATTAAATGCTAATAGATTTTGAGCTTCAATTTTGAAATTAAATAATCTAAAATTAAGGAACCTACAACCAAATAAAAATTAACCATATCTATTATGTTTTAAGATTCTCATATTATTTATTTTCTCTTTTTATAAAAAAATTCTCATGTCATGGATCTATTCTCTGAATATCTTTTTGTTCTTGATTCTTTTCAAAATTGAAGGTGCTTTGAACTTCGATTGTGGAAGTTTTTCTGTTTTGTGTTGAATGATTAATTGTATGTATCAATTTTAATCTATTACATTTATTATTAATGATATTAATTTTTATTTTGATCATACTTCTAAAATTTTAGTTATAACATTTATGTTATTTTTTATTTGATGTCAGATTATGTATAGTTCAAAAGTTATAATCTTGAGAAAGTAATAATCAATCAATCTTCCATCTCATTTGTTCTTAGTGCTTTTGTTATTTATATGTCAATTGTGTCAATTTAATTTATTCAGGAATTCATTTTTCTTAGTATGTATCAATTTTTCATTTGATATTATTTAAGTTAGTTTTTATTTTGTTTGCAATTTTTGCATTTTAATTATAATCTTTGCTTGATATTTTTTGAATTAATTTTAGATTGTGTATAGTCTAAAAGTTCCAATCTTGAGAATGTAGCAATTGATCTTTAATTTTGATTCTTCTTAGTTCTTTTTTGTTTTAGACCTCGATCATATCCATTTTAATTTACTCATCAATTAATTATTCTTTATATGTATCAATGTTAATTTTTTGTTTGATATTATTTTCATTAATATCAATTTTTATCATAATTCTTGTGTTTTGTAGTATTACTTTTGAGGTATTTTTTAATTGAATATCAGATTATCTAGGCCCTAAAGTTGTAATCTTTACAAGGTAATAATCAATCTTCCATCTCAATTATTCTTATTTTTTTTATTTAGAGATTTATTGTTATAATTTGAATTTTAAAATAAAAGAGTTTTATTTATAAATGAGGATCTTTTCTATTTTAATTTGTCTAATTTTTTATTTTGTTACATATGATAGAATAGCTAAAAAAACATGGAAATATAATTGAGACTATTAAAGAATATGGTACAAAAAATTTGAGATCCATTCTTTTAATAAAGATAATTTATTTTTTTCTAGTTTTTTATTTTTTTACTGATGAAAAAAATTAGGAAATATTTTAGAAAATGATGATCTATCAAAAATATAAGAAGACAAACTAAAATTATAAAAAATTCTTTATTTTGTCATAATTAAATTATTAGTTAAATATACCAAAAATAAGGCATCTAAAGATATGGAAAAAAATAACACTAAGTATTAATGTAATATAAGCTAAATATATCCAAATCTATTTTATCAAAATTATCAAGATATTTGAATCACTTATGATATTAGTTAAATATAGTAACAAAATTTTGGCTCCAATTCTGTTAAGTTGACTTTGAATAACCCACTATTAAGGAACTTGAAATTATGTTAAAAATACTAACAATATATTTTATCTTTTAAGAGTCTCTCATTATTTTTTCTATTTTCATAAAAAGATTCTCCAAAGTCGATTTTTAGTTCTTTAACAAATTATTTGTTCTTTGCACAAAATATCTTTGTTCTTGAATTTTTCAAGATAGATGACGCTTTTAACATGGATTTTGAGTGTTTTCTCTTTACTTTGAATGATCTTATGTATTAAAATTTTATTATGATCATAATTCTTGCATTTAATTATAATATTTATTTTTTTCGATGTCAAATTATGTACTGTGCAAAGTTGTGATCTTGATAAGGCTATACTCAATCTCCTATCTTGATTGTTCTTAATGTTTTTTATTATTTAGATCTCAATTGGATATATTTAATTTACTCAACAATTTGATTATCTTTAATATATGTTAATATTATTTTTTTTGTCAATCTTATTTTTGTTTTTTTATTTGTTATTATTTACATTAATTTTTATTTTGAATATAATTCTCCCACTTTAGTTATAATATTTATGTTCTTTTTTGATTAAATATTATATTAGTGAATTATGAAAGTTTGAATCTTTACAAGTAATATTTGATCTTCCATCTTGATTGTCCTTAGGTCTTTTTTATATTTTAATCTTGATCGTATCAAACTTAATATGCTTAGAAATTTGAGTGCTCTTAATATGTATAGCTCTAAAGTTTGGCGTTTGTTATTTTTTACATTAATTTTTTATTTTGGTCACAATTCTTGAATTTCAACTATCAATACTTGTGTTATTTTCTTGATCGGATATCAAATTATTTATAGTCCAAAGTTACGATCATAAGGATATATAATCAATCTTCCATTTGATTGTTCTTAGTTAGTTATTTAGTTCTTGGTTGTCCTAATTTAGATTTTTTAAAAGGCAATAAAAAATTCTTTTTTAGTTTTGAGAGTCTCTATATTTTACTTTGTCTAATTTCTTTCTACAGATGACAGAATAACAAAAAGAGTAGAGAAAGATGATTGAGACTATTAAAGAATACGAAAAAAATATTTTTAGATTCACCATTTTAGTATTATAGTTTGATTTTTTAATTATATATGAGTAGTACTTTTTTGCTTTTTAGAATAGAGAATTTCTCTATTTTACGCATTTTAATTTTTAATTTGTTACTGATGAAAAAATAAGGGGGGTAAAATCACAGGATGATAGTTGAGACTATAAAAAATATAAGTTTTTTTATTCTTTCATTATTTAAACATTTCAATTTTACTTTTTAATTAACAATGATTTATTTTATTTTTTTACTTTACTTTATTTTAATTATTTATTTTATTGTGGTTGAAAAATTAACAACAAATTAGAGAAAGAGGATTGATGCTATCAAAGAATTTAAAATTAATATGGACGAAGTATAATATTTATTTCCATTTTAAATTATTAAAATATGGCCATTAGTTAATGACACCAAATTATAATTATTTTTAAATCGATGGAAATGATTTTTTAGGTATCTCTTATTTTTTAAATAATATTTTAAGAAAATCGTAATTGTTATATGCCTACTTTACAATTATCATTTATCTCTCTAATTAAATCGTAATTTGGTGGTGATCTAATGTAATTATAATAGATTTCTAATTTGGCTATAATTAAACTATAATATTTTTAATTTATCAATTATTAAATTTTTTATATTGTTATGGCTAGGGATAGGGTTTGCATCTAGGTTGGGTTGGGTTTGGATTTGGGGTTGATTTGTTTATTCTCTTGATTAAATGATACGAGTTGCCGTGCGAGCACCTTTGATTGCGGAATTATCAAATGTGGGTTGAGAAGAGGATGACAGAAACACAAGCACAATTCAGTATATGGCGAAGGAAGATACATTCTCTAGATTGTGAGTATGAAAATATTATAATCCCTCTCTCACAATCTCACTAGAATCGAGAACAAACTCTCAATTCTCACTAAACCCTAATACAATGATTAGAATCTCTCTTAATTACCTCCCTGATTGTTTAGAAACCCTAAAACAATCCTTTATATAGGTGTAAAAATATGGATGGTAATTTGGTAAATAACCAAGCCCAAAACCAACAGGAATTCGTATGAACAGAAACCCAAACGAACCAGGAAACCATCGATGAGTCGACTCATGACTGAGATGAGTCGACTCGTCAGAAACTGGACAAAACTCAAAAACCAGCAATGAGTCGACTCATGACAGTCATGAGTCGACTCAACCTGATGAGTCGACTCATGACTATTATGAGTCGACTCACAGGCTAAAAACTGAATACTTCGATTCTTCTACTCGTCGTCTCGTTCCACGTTTCCTCCTGCGTTCCCTTGTACTGTTTGACACCTCTATTCTCATGTTATCATGAGAATCATCTATCATCAAGCTCCCATGAGGATCGCTAAGTTCTGAAGAAAAGATACACCCGTATCATGGGTCCCCTCTTTAGGAACTTGAAGTCCTGTTCAAGTTAGAACTTTTGCTGAGAAAACTCTCGAGCTCCTCCATCTTTTCTGCACCACCTGGCCTTGCTAGGAATCCGGTCTCGATATTCGATCGGAAACAACTCATTCGTCCCGCATCTCGTCGTAGTCATCGTTCACTCTAAGTTGCAATCCTTTGTCGATGGCTTTTCTAGAAGTCTAATGCACAGCGAGACAAACTTCTTGCTTGCATTCACTAGTCTCTTCGTTCGCGTCACCTTCCCCAAGCTTTTCTCCTTCGGAAGAGATGCCAAACGAAATATGAACTTTACACCATCCTTAGTGAATGTGTACTTCTGAGCCCGCCTCTCGTAGATCGTATATATATCCCATAAGTACGAATTGCCCAGTATAATTTGACAAACATCCAATGGAACGATGTCGCACGTGACCTCGTTAATATACCACTCGTGGAGCGCAAATCTGACAGTGCATTGATCAGCTACACTCAGTTTCTCCTCCTTCTGAATCCACCCCAATGGATAGGGCTTCGAATGCTTGACCATCTTCATACCCAGCTTCTGCATCGGATATCAAATTATTCTCGCTGCCCGAATTAATAATGGCATCAACCAAACTGGTCTTCACTTGCAACTTAAGAACAAAGAGCTGCTCACTCAGGTCTTCGTCCTCTTTCGTGGCCTGTTTCCCCGTCATAAGGTTGAGACTGTTGTTGGGCTCTGTCATCCCCGGGACTTCCTTCGGACCTTGAGCTATCATGTATGCATTTTTCTCCTCCTTCTTCTTCAACCCTCTTGGCTTGAGATGAGGATACTTCTCCCAGCACCGATCAGCTTCGTGCCCTGTCTTCTCGAAGTGACTACAAATCAGCCCTACTTTATCTGGATCACCCTTCTTCTTCTCCTCCTTAGATTGAGAACCACTAGACTCGCCTCCCGTCTGTTTGGAGTCTCCCTTAGCCTCGTTGCCCTTCTTTTGCTTACCCTCGATGGCAATTGCCTTCACGCTCGCCTCTACAATTAATTCCACCGTGAATAGCCTCATCTCCTTTCGGATGTGATCGCTCAATCCCGTCATATACTTCATAAACACGGAGTATTCCTCTGTCGTAATGTTGAGGACCATCGCCTGCTGCTGGAACTCCGTGGTGTATTCTTGAACGGTTTGATTGATCCTTTGGCGCAAGCCGTACCACTTGTACTAATGTTCTTCAAGGAATCCCACCAGGTAGAACTGCTTCCACAGTAACTCCTTGAACTTTTTCCACAACACCGCCTTCTTCTCCTGCTTGCAGTAGGATTTCCACCACATCAACGCGTGCCCTAAAAGCTTCAAAGTCGCGAACACAATCTTTTTTTTCGATGAATAGCCATAAAGAGTAAAATACGTCTCCATCCGCTCGATCCAGTCATCAAGCCTCTCGACGTCAACACTCCCATCATAAACAAGAATCTCCACCTTGAAGTCAATCTTCAGGTTATGATAAGAATTCTTACCCCCTTGATGCAATGCAGTCTTAACGGTCTCCTCCTCCTCGTCGGAATCTGAATCTACTCTCTCCACATCGGACTCAACAATTTTCTTCGAAGAAGATTCACCTTGTTTTCCACCTCCATGGATAAGACTGACGAGTTGTGTGAGAGTCGAACCTATCATCTCGATCTGCTTCTCCAATGCATCAATCCTCGCTGACTTGTCTCCTTCAGCCATCTTCTTCTTCCTTAAAGCCTGGATTCCTTCCAATGAAATAAGGATCTAGCCAAGCTTCTTGTATTGGGATCGAGTAAGGACCATACACAGGATGCCCCTTCACCGGATCTGACGCTCTGATACCAACTTGATACGAGTTGCCGTGTGAGCACCTTTGATCGCGGAATTATCAAAGGTGGGTTGAGAAGAGGATGACAGAAACACAAGCACAATTCAGTATATGGCAATGAAAGATACCTTCTCTAGATTATGAGTATGAAAAGATTACAATCTCTCTCTCACAATCTCACTAGAATCGAGAACAAACTCTCAATTCTCACTAAACCCTAATACAATGATTAGAATCTCTCTTAATTACCTCCCTGATTGTTTAGAAACCCTAAAAAAATCCTTTATATAGGTGTACAAACGTGAATGACAATTTGGTAAATAACCAGACCCAAAACTAATAGGAATTCGTATGAACAGAAACCCTAACGAACCAGGAAACCATCGATGAGTCGACTCATGACTGAGATGAGTCGACTCGTTAGAAACTGGACAAAACTCAAAAACCAGCGATGAGTCGACTCATGACAGTCATGAGGCGACTCAACCTGATGAATCGACTTATGACTGTTATGAGTTGACTCACAGGCTAAAAACTGGATACTTCGATTCTTGTGCTCGTCGTCTCGTTCCACGCTTCCTCCTGCGTTCCCTTGTACTGTTTGACACCTCTATTCTCATATTATCATGAGAATCATCTATCCTCAAGCTCCCATGAGGATCGCTAAGTTCCGAAGAGAAGCTACACCCGTATCATTAAATCTCTCTAATTAAATTATAATATTTTTATAATGTGATATTGTTATAATATATTTCTAATTCATGAATGATTAAACTATATTGTTTTTTAAATTTTTAAGTTTTAACAAATCAAACTGTAACTATAATATTATTTTTTCATATAGAAAATTCTATATCAAAAAAATATATGCATGTTAATCATATGCTATCCTAATAGATATGCACAATAAAAGAGAAAATGGTTACACAACAAACTGCTTGAACATTTTGATATGTAGTATCAAAATAGATTATGAATGTTATACATAAATTATATATTAAATTAAACTTTCTACATATATAAATCTAAATGCAAATAATTTTAGTACAATTTTATGAAGATATTAATTTTTTAGTAATATTGTAATAAATTTTATAACATTCATAATAACGCTAAGTATTTTTATAATAAAAATAAAATTTAATAATTTAGAGGAATAACGATAAGGAAAATTTTAATCAATTTGAATTTATTTTCATGTCATGCACTTTGATATATATGACATTTTGGAATAAGTTTATATAAACAAATATACTAAAATATGTGCGTTGGTCTTTACATTAATTTCATCATGATTTTGATACTAATAAGATAGCTAGTAGAAGAGGTATATTTCAACATGACATAAATTCTTGATTAGGTAAAAGGTTGCTTGTAATTAATTGTGCTCAATAACAACATTATATATTATATAATTTACGTTCTAAAAATGGATTATTAAAAAAATACTGTAACTAATATATGTATTTATAACCAATATTTGAAATTGTATTTTTCATTAAAAAATGTTACAATTTTATTGGTAGTAGTGACATATATAGAAAAATCTGATTATATACAATAACAAATTTTATTAATTTAAAGTAGGGTTATTTGCGTATTTACCCCTTAAATCATGAGTATTTATGAAAATATCCTCCAAATCTTAGTATTTGAAAAACTACCCCTCAAGTCAAGAATTTTGGAAAGAAAAAAACACGTAAAGCAATTAATCGTCAACTTTGATAAACTAATTTGTAATCGCAATATAAAAATTATCAACAAATAGTCAAATTTTTAGTACCAAGTTGATAATTTATTGATTTTACAAGTACTTTTTCACATATTTGATGATTTGAGGGATATTTTTGCAAATGCTATGTTCTGGAGGTATTTTTGCAAATACCCATGATTCAATGGGTTTATATACAAATAACCCTTCAAAGTAATATCAGTGATATATATTGTAATTTATAAGAAAATTTATGAATAAGTCGTGTAATTTTAAAATATAAATTTCAAATGTGTGGAGATTTGTATTAAGATTAGCTAACAAACTTTACAAATATTTTCCACTTTGTCTTTATAATTATATCAATATGATAATCATACAAATAAAAAAGATTTATTGGATAAAGTAAGTTTATTATTGTTATTATTTTTAAAACCGAAGTGTGGAAAATGAAAGGTATATCGGTCCATTGAATAGGCTAAATAACTATAAGATAGACATGAAGAGGAAAGTACATTTTCGATAGCCTTCTTTTAATCTGGAGAACAAAACATGGAGGTAAGATCGTGCTTAGCACGAGCTAAAATATTAGTAGCTAGTGAAAGTTTATAAAAATAACCTAGGATGATTATGTAGGTAATGTTAAGGACACTTAGTGACAACTTTTAAACATTAAGGACTTAGATGATATTTGGTTGATACATCACACAACTCCACTGAACTTTTACCTGGGAACAAACTAGATTATTTAGGATTATATGTTAAATGTTCTATTTCTTTAAACGATGTTCCTGTTTTCGCTAAAAGTTGTCTTCATTACTGATTTCATTATAACTTTAGTCGTTTACAGATGAATTCAAATAACGAAAATAAAAATTACAACTCTCTTGAAAATAAACACAATATCCGTTTATCGACTCTTGCTTGCGTGGGTTCTTTGCCGGTGTCGGGGTTTATCCGTGGACGACCGCGAATCAGATCCGGTTGACGGAAAATTGGGCAGAGCTTCTACCTCACCAAGGGGGTATTTGCTTGAAGCGTTGAAATCAACCAAGCGAAATCAGTAGTTCTTCTCGAGATTAAGACAAAGCCTAATCTCAAGGAACAGACGTACGGGGCTTCGGATCCTTCGAATGACTCCTGCTTTGTGCTGAAGTTCGCCGAGATATTGTTGGCCTTTGCTAAAATTTTGTGCTCCTTGACTCTTCAATCCAGCAGCACCTCGTCCTCTTGATCAAAATCCAGATCTGCAAAATGGAGGTCTTGGGCTCATATTTATAGGCCTCGGATGCGGTTATTTGGATGAGAATGAGTGATTTGGCCTTATCTTCAGTTAACAACAGCCTAACCACGTTTGTTGATGATATCAAGTGTAACGCCCCGCCCCGGAATCCCAGAGTCGGTACGCTATTAGATCTGATGGACTGGCCTCACAAACCACCACATGTCTTTTCAGCACGTTTTGTCCTCACTCACGTGCTCCCTGGAAAACTTCCTAGGCGGTCACCCATCCTAGAATTTCTCCAGGCCAAGCACGCTTAATTTTAGAGTTTTTAAGAGTTGGGTTTCCGAAAAGAAGATGCATCTTGGTGGTATGAGTATTCCAATCAAATCTATCAATACTAATCACATCACCCTCTCAAGGGTTAGGGTATTACATCAAGTCAGTTGGAAACCCCTGGAATAGATAAATCTTGAGAAAACTGCTTTAAAACCGTTGAAAACACGTCCGGGGGTCGAAACAGTGCAACGGACACTGCTGACTCGCGAGGGGCGCGGGTTAGCAGGATCTGACCCGCGCTTGCACGGGTCAATAGCGTCTGACCTACGCTTGCGCGGGTCGGACTCAGCGCGGGTCGGATCAATCCGACTCGCGCAAGCGCGGGACGGATCAGATCCGACCCCGCTGGCGCGGGCCAATCTGATACGTCCGCACGGCGCTAGTCTGTCACCTTTGCCGAACTCCTTGGTCGATTTGCCGACTTGTTGTACGTGACGTGTTTCTTTCCGGGGCTTGTACTTTTCGCCACTTTGGTCGATTCGCCGACTTGTTTTTTCACGGGACTGCGTCGAACGCGCGTTGGTTGATGTGCGCGCGTTGGTTGAAGCGCGCGTATTGACCGACGCGCACGAACTGATTGACGCACGCGAGCTGATTGACGTGCACGTGTTGACCGACGCGCACGAGCTGATTGACGCGCGCGTGTTGACCGACGTGCAAGAACTGATCGACGCGCGCGTGTTGACGGACGCGCGTGAGCTGATTGACACGAACATGCTGACCGACGTGCGTGAGCTAATTGACTCGCGCGTGTTGACCAACGCGCGCGAACTGATTGACGTGAACCTTCTCTATTCGTCTACTCTTTGTTTCGAGTTTCGTGCGAGCTCTCATTGGTAATTTTAGACGCCTACAGATACCCCCTCCAAAGTGTTTCAGCCTCATTCTTTTATAGAAGAGTCTGAAGTACTTTGGAAATGATGGACCACACCTTCAGTCGGTGTTAAAGGACCTACAACTGGTTTTAATTCTTGACTTCTCCATATTTCAGCCTATTTTTTATTTTGTCAAATAGCTAAAAAAATTTCCGGTGCTGCGTTTATCATCTGACCGTTGTTGAAGCATTGAACCAGAATTGGTGAGTAGATTTTGGCTCGTGTCATTGAGTTGCTTTTGAACTAATTATCTACATCGCAACGTACTGACCGGTGTTGAAATAGGGCTACGCGTTGACTGGCGTTGACGTTAGGGTTCGTTTCTATCGGGGTCGACTCTCATCGTAATGCGTTGACCAGCGTTGACTTAAGGCTACGCGTTGACCGGCGTTGACCCTAAGGTTTCGCTTTAACCTGAGAAACACCAGTTTATACTCGTATACTCCTAGGAGTTTCGAGAATCAGTTTAACCTCGTGTACCCATCGAAGATTGCTGGATTATCCTTAAGAATTATTATATATAATATTCTCTAGGAACTTCCCGTCAAAGATGAGGAACAGTTTAGACTCGTATACCCGTTAGAGTGTACGTGGGTTTCGAATATTCTGAATATGAGCGAAATGCCGTGAAGCCACCCAAAAATTTAAAATTAGGTCTCGAATATTCTGAATATGAGCGAAATGCCGCGAAGCCACCCAAAAATTTAAAATTGGGTCCCGAATATTCCTAAAAATAGGTGAAAATACTGTGAAGCGACTCAGAAATATAAAATCGAGTCTCGAATGTTCTGAACATGAGCGAAATGCCGCGAAATCACCCGAAAATATAAAATTGGGCTTTAAATATCCCAAAAATAAACGAAAACAGGTGAAAACGGTCGCCGGATCACACTCGACCCGCACGAACGCGGGTCGGATTTATCCGACCTGCGCACGTGCTGGTCGGGCATAAATCTGACCCACGTTTCGCGGGTCGGGTGCTGTGTGGGGGGGGATTAAAATCCTGATATCTCTCCCTTCTTCTATTTTCGGTTTCTACAGAATACTTCTTCTCCCAAGCTCCATCTCCTTCAAGCTCCAGTTTTTTTGAGAACTCTTCTGCTTCAAGAGTTCGAACAAGATTAGAACTCCTAAAGCTCTTTAAATTCCTTATCTCTTTCTTCTCTAAGCTTCCTACTTCATCAAATCTTCAAACAAAGCAAGCTAGAATTCGGCAATCCCTTGAATTGGGTTCAAACATTGGTGGATCTGGGGTTCAACGGGTCTTCCCTCTTCTTAGTTCCTCTTCTAGTTCAGGTAAACTTCGATGCCTTTGCTTCAATTTTGGTTGAATCTTTGAATTTTGACTTGATAATTGAAGCCCTAGTTCTTCAATTTTGGGGAAAATCGAAATTTGAACTTAAGTTTTGAATGATGGCCAATTTTTTTTGAGTTTGGTTGTGTTCATGGCTTGATATTTGAAAACCTAGCTTTTTAATTTTGGGAGAAAGCCGAGTTTGGGCTTGAATGTTGGCCGAATTTCTTGATCTTAATTGTGTGCATAACTCGATGATTGAAGCTCTAATTCTTCGGTTTTGGGAAAAAAATGAAATTTGGGTTTGATTTTGATGGTGGCCGAAAATTTTGTTGAACTCTTCGAACTGTACATGGTCGAATTTCCTCTAGCTCTTGGTTGATTGATGGTTGAATCCGTTCGAACCTATGCATAGTCGAGGCTTTCTTTAACTTTTGGTTAATTGTTGATGATTGACGGCCTAAATCTTGAAGTTATGTGTGGCTGAATTCTTGAACTCGTGTATGCCTTGAATCCGAACTTGTATATAGCCGAACTCTTGTATATGATTCGAATTCGAACTTCTTGTATATGATTAAACTCGAACTTGTATATGGCCGAGAATTAACTTGAATTTGCACTTGTATATGGCTTGAGAACCATAACTTGTATGTAGCCGAGCTCTTGTATATGCCTTGGATCCGAGCTTGTACATAGCCGAATGACTTGAATCCGACATGGGTATTGGTTTGAATTTCTTGGAAGTTTAGCTTCGAATCCTTATCAACATTAAGCCCTTGGGATACTTGGTTGTGAGGATGACTTTATATGATTTAATTCTTATTTATACTCATGTATGTATGATTCTGAAACTCAAGTCAATATTCATGCTCTAATTTCGGATGATTCTGTGAGCTTATAAGTCTGCATGTTTGGTGTGGTCGAGACCTTATGTTTGACTCTGTGACTCTTAACTTGATTTTCCCTTGCATTTTCATGCTCAATTATACACGTGAGCTATGTAGGAGGCGCTTGATTCGCTTGACTTGTATATTTGATTTTCCTCTCACTTTAATCTTGAATCGAGAATGTTGTATAGGTTTAATTGGACCCTTAACTGTAAAATTCCATTTTGTAGAATTTCAATTAAAGATTCGCAATTTCCCTTTTAGCCTTTCGATTCATGTATCTCGATTCTTGATCTGACTGAGCTGTTGATCTTTATTACTGATTAGCCATGTCGACGAGGAGATCACACCTCCTAAGGAGTCGCTCGGCTACTCAGTCACCTGAGAGGGAGCATCCGTCTTTTACCGGTAAACCCTTGTAATTTCTTGTTTATGAACATAATTTCCTGCTTATGAATTCAATCTTCATTATGTCATATTGCATATTGCATCCCCTCTCTGTCCTCCTTGGTGAGGTAGTCGGGAAGAGCTGATATCCTCCTTTATGAGGGTGGATGCTTCTATATTACATCCTCGCTCTGTTCTCCTTGGTGAGGCAGTTGGGAAGAGTTGATATCCTCCTTTGTGGGGGTGGATGCTTATCGGATACATTTTTCTTGGTCAAAACACGTCTTAAGGCAATATGGGGCGATTTTTACCGTATGACGTTTCGTAAAATAATGTACGTTATTTTGTGTATTCGTGATACGGTTAAAATCGTCTCACCAATTACAAGGTAGTGACTCTATCTCATGGATTGGTGAAAAGAGTTCAACATCTCGTGTCGCCTAAATATTTCTTCATCATTGTGTTTAACAAATACGCATTATGTGTTTCAGTTGAATACCCTACAACACCATTTTCTCAATTCGAGATAGATGGCTATAGGAGTAGATACTACACTGCTGTTGATAACCCGGCGTCAATCCCGTCCACTTCTCAAGTAGCTTTGGACCTCCCAGATGAATTCTATAAGTTGGTACGAGAGGGGGGTCATCGCATCACGTGCCAATTAATTACAGACGTGCCATTCGCTGAAGATACGGATCACGATCATCCTTTAAGGAAGACACATTACCTGTTTGGCGATTCTGTGACGGATCCAGATGTCATAAAGCTCAAAAATGAGCGGTGGTTACACAGTGACGGTACAACTTGCTTATACCTTCCCCCGTTTCCTCGTCATCATTCGCTGATAGAATTACGAGGGCAAGCGATTACGCGACAGATGCCCTGGACCTTGACAGAAGAGCATACCAATATCCCTTGTGGATACGTCACCAGCCATTCACTCCTGGGTTCCAATGGCAGGAAACACATTACAGGGTTACACCCAGGCGTGATGGGATTGGAGGACCCGCCTAAAGTGGAACTACCTATAATAGCTCGTGTAGGCTGTCTAAAAATCACAATAGATAGCTGATTCCCCATCAAAACACCGATGATGGAAGTTACAATTTGATGACTTCCAGAAGGCTACAATTTGAAGGCTTTCACGTAGATCGCTGAAGGTTACAATCTGACGACCTTCACGACAACTGATGAAAGCTGTAATCAATAGTCTTCACAATCAACATCGGGAGTTACAATCTGACGACTCTCACATATCAAAGAGCTAAAGCAAAGATTACAAAACGACGATCTTTGTAGTGCTCTGACAGAAAGAGACTACAAATCGACGGTCTCTTCAAATCAAGACGTGGAAGTCCTCCCCGCGTACCAGCATCAAGATGCACCGCGTTCATAGCCACGAACGCAGCTCAAACGCAGCTCAAGCTCGGCCACGAACGCAGCTCAAACGCAGCTCAAGCTCGGCCACGAACGCAGCACAAACACAGCTTCCAAGCTGCCAAACGCAGCTGCCATCCGTTGCCAAATGCAGCAGCCATCCGCTGCCAAACGCAGCTTCCATCCGCTGCCAAACGCAGCTTCAAAGTTGCCAAACGCAGCTTCTAAGCTGCCAAACGCAGTTTCCAATAAGACGCTGCGTCCGAACCTCCAGACGCTGCGTTTAATTACAGAATTCATGCCAGAACGCGGATTTTGCGTTTGACTCGTTCAAACATGAGCTGAACGGTTTCAAAACCGTTTCCCACGATCTGAGGGGATCACAACTCCACTCAGGAGTGATTTAAGGGGGCGGTTTCATCCCATTAGCCCCACTTAGGAGCGAATTAAGGGGGCGGTTACACCCCTTAATCCCCTATAAATAACTAAGAAATCAACTTAGTTCGGATCTGGCTTTTGGGGGCTGGCTTTGGGATCCTTCTCCTTAACAGCAAAGAAGAGATCCTTGGCTTGTTTAGCCAATTACGGTGAAGATCAAACAAACTCATTCAGAGTTCTAAAACTTGCCACGCAAGTTCTCCACAACGTCAAATCGTGAGGAGAAGACCACGTTCCAGTGAATCAAGACGTTCGGATCGTCAACGGAGAGCAAACTCAACGCGAGCATTCGAGGGAGGCACTTCATCGCCACTGTGAAGAACCCAGTCTTAAACAAAGGGGAGAATCGAATTCGTTCTCCTCTCTTTTGTAATCGAATTGTAACCGAGATTAAAGGAATACAAGTCAATTTTCTTTTATCCTCTTTATTACAATTTTCCTACATACAGCTCGTACCGTGAAGAATCACCTTGCTGAGCTAGGGCGTGAGCTACCTATTGAAAATTACAGGTGTCATGGCTGGTCTCATTCTTCAGACAAATCATGGTGGGGGAGGATGACAGGTTATGTCCTCCACTGATGGGGTGCTGAGTTGAAGTTGATAAGATTGTATGAAGCTATTCGGGCCACCCAATACGGATTACCGGTGAGCGCTCTTCACTTCATGGGGTTAATAGAGTTGTACAATCTAGATACTAACACCTTTCTTACATGGAATGGAGAATTGGGATTACCCTTTCATGAGATGCACAAAGTCTTCGGACTGCAACTGGGAGATATACCGTATCAGGAATATTTTCCCTCCAACCGGGAGCTACATCAATTGAAGATCTAGAAGCCTGCTCAATACGACACGTTATGGGAACTCACGTGTCATTATCAAATTGCTTTAGCCGAAACTAACCCGGTTGCGAGGAAGAAGTCTCCTCAAATAAGCTTGAAACAATTCTCTTGCTATTTATTTAAGAACTTGGAGAAACTTAATGAGGAAGTTTGTAAGTTGCAACCACTGACTTCCCCGGAGATTAATAGGTTGATTGAGAAGTGCGGTGCCCGCTCCTATACTACCATGAGTGCTCAAAACAAATTCCTTGTGGGGACTAATTCAAAACCTTTTTATAGTACACCTAGAAGTCCATTTATCCTAAAACTTTATTGGCTGGTTATATAGCACTCTGGTTGAAGAAGTGTGTAGTACCATATCATACCTCAGATGCCTTGCCGATAGAGGTACTATTCCCGACTGTCTAGCTTGCTTGTGGAAGAAGCCTATCTCTTTTACCAGCAATGATCGCCGACATAAATCACGGGCTTCGTCAGGTGGTCACAGCTTTTACTCAAACTGATGAGACCCCATCCACGAAGATCCCTATGGCGAAGGCAGAACTCCCTTATATCTATCTGATAGGGTGGCTGGTTCTTCATCGTCCTAATCTGATGTCGCCTCCTACTAATGCGAATCTACCTACTCCTCTACTACAATTGTTCGAAGGGTGTAGGTGGAAAGCTCGGGACCTCTCGGAAGTCAGGAAGAGTTTGCATATGCACAAGGGCTGGGTAATCAACCCCTGTCTCCCCAGCTTTGCCAGCAAATATGGTGGGATGCTTACTGACATAGAAGCGCCCGGAACCAATCGGACTTCTCTCGATGTTAGGTGCTTTAGGTGGCTCATGAATATAAGGTCTGGCCATCTTCTTTTCTGAGTAAAGGGGTGCTGTTATTAAGAGCCTTATTTGCCGTGCCGGTTCGCCCGTCAATTTAGATACGACCAGTTATATGTCAGGAATCCGAACCAACAGTTCCTTACTCGCGATGGACTAGTGGACGACGTTCGCGCTTGGCTATGGAATGTGACGGGCTGTACTGGCTCCAAGTTTAGTCTTCTGAATACCGATCGCCACTTAGAGATCACATATTTATGCTGCAAATGGATTATGGCAGCCACCGAGCCCATTCCTCTAAGATCAATTAAGGAGTTAATGGCTGAAGCTGCGTCACGTATTACTGAGAGGATTGTTCGAGAAAATCTATAGGAACAGAGGAAACACGACCATAAACTCGCTGGTCCCTCAGGCAAGGGTAAGCAAAAAGTGGAGGAAGTAGAAGAGGGATCGTTCGCTTCCGACGAGGAGACTTTCGAAGAGGATGAAATCCCTGCTGGTGGTGCTATGGAGGTCAACAGCGACTTTGAGGAACACGCAGCAGGTTTGTCAGAGTCTTTTTATAAAGAGCTATGGGATCTATCGATCGCTGATCGAGTTCACCGACTCAAAGCTCGAAAGAAGTGGAGAATTTTGCCTACTTATAATAGAATGATGGTTGAACTTTCAGATGTAGGTTCTGAGGGGGAAGAGGAGAGAAGTAGCCTCATCACTCGTGCTCGCTCTCAGGCCACAACTCAAGCAGGATCGCATATTGAGCCGTGTGCCACATCAACACAAGATAGACCTGTGGATCTTAAAGAGGCCCGACCTACAAAAAGACTGAAGTTGACCATTAAGCGCCACGCTAAACCTCAGGCTTCTCAAACGGAGGTGGCCGGTGATGCACCCATTGGTGGGGAAGGTAGTGTTCCAACTCTTGTCATCATTCTAATCTTTTCTTCTATTAAGCTTTAGACTTAGCAGATTTTCTATTCTAGAGGGTCATGATGAAGATTCAATGACGTACAACCCTCCTTCTCCCGACTTAGACTTTTTTAGAGGGTCCTGCTTTGTGCTACAAGCAGATGAGGCCGTGGGTCAGGATTTGGCGGGTGCTGGAACAGATGTGGCCCCTGGAACTGGCGAAGGTAGTGTTGTAGGATCTGATTTGTCCACCATGATTGTTAGCCCAGGTACACCTATTACCGGTAGTACATCTCTTAGGTGGTAATATCGGGTATTAAATGCCTCAGAGTTCGTCCCTCCTCTAATTGCTTATATGCTTCTGGCTCTTTTAGAAAAAGTACAAGAGGCCATTGCTGATGTTGGGATGGCACAGCCTACCATTACTATTGGAGGTAATTTTAATTCCCATTCATTATCAAATTTTCAACTTCTCATCTCATGTCTTAACACTTAGACCTTTCTGTAGATGTTTCGATGAAAGGCCCAAGTGATAAAGAAACCTCTCACCATGCAGTCGACACGCCTCCCTCTGATCCCATATAAGATCTTTCGGGCCCTGACGACAGGCTGCTCGACGAGATGTTATCAGAACAAACTTGTCGAGATGTTATCGAACCGGTCATCGACACTGCTGAACCGGTCATCGGGTCCGGTTCCTCTGCGGGTATGAATTTTGCCTTTGTAAAAGTTATTCCCATATCAGATTTACTTAATTATAGGGGGGTTATACTTGTAGGACCAGTCGTTAAGACTGATGCAACTACTATTGTTGGGATATCTGACGATCCTGAGGGTCTTGATTTCTTGCTGTTGGTAGGAACTATCATAGAAACTCAGTCGTCAGTGGCTCAAACTCAGTACACGACCCTGGCAACCGAGATGACTATTGTAGCTGTGGGGATCAATCCGGTTGAACAGTTCGCAAGGCCAACTGAAGAAGTCGGTACATCTACGACTATTACATCTGCAATAACTCCAACGACTCATGCAAGCATGCAAGGGGTGTCGAACGCAAAGCATCAAACTGAAGAGCCTTCAGTAGTTATTAGTGAGCCATGTTTTGACATTTATCTTGAAACTATTCGGACTAAAATTCCTAAATAGTTACTCTTCTTTTTAGGGCTTTCAACTCAGCTTTATGATCTCGTCACGGCGTTACTATCCAATAACGACCCAGATAAAATTCTCCTTCACATGGAAATTCGTTCTTTCTTCTCGTTTGTGAATGAGATGGTTGACAATATTCTCCGCAACGGGCTTTCTATTGGTCTCTTCAAGTCATATCTCGACAACAAAGTGATCTTTCTAAGGAGTCAAGGGTATTCAGACCTGGCGGACGCTATTACTGCAGACTTGGTTCGCCTTGAGTGTGAACTTAAAAAATTGAAGGAATTTGAGGCAGCCGGAGTTTCTTCATATGTGGCCGCCCAGATGGAAGCCAAGTTACAAGCATGGCGAGAAGTTCAAGTATCTGCTGATTCTAAGATTCAGGAAGCGGAGGGTCTTGTTCACCAAATGGAAGCGGCTTGTGCTGGCAAGTCGACAACTCTTTGCAATATTGATTCCTCTCTTGCGTCAGGTGATGCCACCATAGCGCGACTCGAGCTAGAGTTAAAAGCAGTGAAGGATGCTCAAGCTGCTTTGAAGATGATGAGGGTACATGTGGAGCGCGCTCGAGAGGACATGTCCGGGCAACTGGCGCTCACTAAAGAGAAGTTGGCTATGATGAAAGCAGAAGCCGCGAAGGTATTGGCTGCTGATGAAGACTCTATGAAGACCACGATACAGAGCGAGCTTGAGCAAGCTTATACTGTGGAATTGTCTAAGTTAGAGCAGCAAGTTCTTAGCCATAAGCTTCATGTAGATTAATTGTGACTTTTGTACCTGCAAACTCAATTTTCATTAATATAAGACATTTCTTTTTTTGTTCATTATACCTCTTTTATTATGGTGTTTTATTCTGTTTGGAATAATCAACCATAATATTTATAGGATTTTTTAGCAAACCCTCAGCCTTCAATGGGTTTGATGAGCATTTACCGACTACCATTTGAGTCGGGCTAGTATCCTGATTGTTTTGGTCCGTTCCACATGTAACGTTGTGCTAAGAGAATCAATTCACTTAGACTTGATGCTATGACTTTGAATACATAGACTTCACCATTTCTTATGGAAATATGGTATCCGAAAATACGTGTTAGGCGTTGACTTATCCCTACTTAGGCTTCGGGATAAAATTCCCCAGACTCGTATTCTGGTGTCTTTTTCACTCGGTGAAAGACTAAACCGGCAACGTGTGTTAGACGTAGACTTAGGATTTTCGGCGAACCCCCAGCCTTCAACGGATTTGATGTGCCTTTACCGATTACCGTTTGAATCGAGCTAGCATGTGAATTATTAAAACCCGCTTCACATGTAACGTTGTGCTAAGAGAGTTAATTCTTCTTAGACTTGGTGCTATAATTTTGAATACATAGACTTCACCATTTTTTAAATAAATATGGCATCTGGCAACGCGTGTTAGGCGTTGACTTATCCCTACTTAGGTTTCGGGATAAAATTTCTCGTGCATGATGTGCATAGATTTGAAGTTGAGAATTATGTCTTTTCTCAGGGTAAAGACAAACCCGATGCTGGAGAGGAAGAATTTTATATTCTGTTCCCAGGTCTTGTTTAGGGTAAAGATGAACTCAAAAATGGAAGAGGAAGAATTTTATATTCTATCTTCCAACACTGAAGAGGAAGAATTTTATATTCTATTTCCAGTTGGAAAGGAAACTCAAGGTGGGATCTCCACCCCCAGAATCCAGAAAGGTGAAACTAGGAGTGGGATATTCACTCTGAGAATCGAAAAGATTCAAGCAACCCTAACTTTTATAGGATTGGTTGCTTGATCCAAGAAAAGAGTTCCTTATTTATTAAGGTGAAATTTTGATTTCGGCCCTAACTTTTATAGGTTTGGCTAAAAAAGAAAAGGTGGAAGTCTTTCGTTTATCGAAAGGGATGACTCAATCTTGGTCCTAACTATCTGCAAGTTTGACCAAGTGAGGTTGGAGACAATCCTAACTTTTATAGGTTTGATTGCTTAATTTGAACGTGGACCTTACGTTCATGGAAGAAATCGAGAGGGGAATCTGGCTTTGGCCCTAACTTTTATAGGTTTGACCTTGTAGGCATATAAAATTGCCTATAGGTCCCTTAGCACAGCTCGGCACGATGATTCGACAAATAAACGGACGTTCGAGTGACGAGGAGATGAGGCACGCAAGCAACGGAATACGTTCACATATGGAGCCAATCCAACGGTTCGGAAAGTCAACGAGTCGTCCAACAACAAAATAGATTTGAACTCAAACACCGAGGCAGATTTACTGCCAAATAAAGACCCAGACTATCAAATCAAAATCCGGACAAGTCAAACGAAGAACCGGAAGACGGAAAACGACGGGACCCAACACACCCGGGGGGGACTCGGCCGAAACCGAGCCACCCTGAGTTGGCTCGGCAGCCGAGCCACCTCAGGGTGGCTCGGCATGAGCCGAGCCACCTCAGGGTGGCTCGGCATGAGCCGAGCCACCCCAAGGTGGCCGGCTCCCTTTCCCCCCCTCTCTCTTGTGCACAAGGGCACAGTTCAGAGAGCCTATAAATAGGCCTTCAGATTCATCATTTGAGAGGACTTTTGGTTGGACTTTTGGAGAGCCGAAACTCTGCCGGATTGAGACCTCGTGTTAGAGTTTTTTGAAGGCTTGAGCTTGGACATTTAGATCTGATCCTTGGCGAGCACCCGCACCACAAAAGGCAGAAGTTCGAGAGGATCAAGATCTCAGATCTACGCTACTACACTCCGGATCAAAGCTTGGTCTTTGATCCCGAGATTCGAGCGGTTGTTTCCTTGGTGAAACAATCCCTCCCGGCTATTATTTCCTTAGTGAAATAATACCCGTTATACTGCGTAGATCTGCTTGGATCGAGATCGTGTGGTGGTCAATGGATTAACCATCGGCACCGGCAAACAACCCACAAAGCGAGTGACCGGATAACAGGAGCTCGCGATTTGTTTGAGAAAAGAGAAAAGTTGTAATTTTTCTTTCTTTGTTTTGATTTTCATTGTAAACCGGATCTTATAAAAAGACCGGATCTTTCTGTAACGCATAAAGTTGTTCTTTAAGATAGCAATGACGTCATCAATGAAGAAAGCACCAATTTTTCCCGCGAACAATCTGGCGACCACAGTGGGAGCCACCGATCTCGCTGCCGAGATCGGAGTGTCACAGCCGCGGATCTTGATCCCGGTCGTGGAGGAGGTCGAGTATGAGTTCGACCAACAGAAGTATGAGGAGTACGTG
>BQKN01062266.1:286397-321891 GCA_022839385.1 Asparagus kiusianus
CCTAATCTTGTAGTACTTCAGATGGTCATCAGAGATCTAGTTGAATTGATGCTGTCACAGATTGTTAATGTGCACTCTATGTCTATCTTCTTAACTTCTCTAGCTATTTGCAACAAATCAACAAGTTATGTTTTGTGCAGATTTCCTGTGGCTTCAGTATGAAGATCTTCAAGCATTTTATCTTCACAAACTGGATTAGTATTTATAGTTTTTAGCCTTGACTGAGAGATGTAGCGGTTCCAAAATATTGCATTGTATTATATGGAGAAGCATCAATTACACCCCTCTTCTTTACATGTATTCGAGTTGGGAGTATCTCATCTGTGGGAATCTGGTACTTTTTTTTTCCTTTAATGGAGAATCTGATACTATTGTTATCAAGGTTTTAAATATCGGTTATCGGGGATTTATCGAATGGCCAAAATCCTTATCGGATAGCGGAAATCGGGGATATATCGGGGATAAGTAGTATTTATCGGAGTGATATACTGGATGATGTGTATATATAATAGAACAATTAAAAATGTAATCTAATCATGTTTAATTAAATATAAACATATCAAAATGTAAATCATCATGTTTAGAATCACTAACAAATTGTAGAAATCGAAACTTGCATCATAGCTTTGAAAAAATATAATGTTAGTCAAAATGGGCCGATAATCCCGATAATCCCGATAAAAAAGTCTTACTTATCGGCCGATAAGTGCCGATAACGCCGATAAATCGCCGATAAACCTACAAAAACGATAACCGATTAAAAATCCAATTTATCCTAGCGGAGAGCTCCCAAATCCGATAACTCGGCCGATAATATCGATTATCGGCCGATATTTAAAACAGTGATTGTTATTGAACTTTGATATGGCCAGTTGAGAGGAAATTTCAGTCTATTTGGATACTCTAAAGCATTTGAGCTCAGTGGCAGAGCTACATAGTGTCCAAGGGCGTTACAGGACATCACGGGATTGTTTATTTTATGAACATTTTTACTTATTTTTATATGTACTTGCTATTTGTGACACCACTGAGATTAAAACAACACCATTGGGGAGGATAATCCTGGGCATTGCCTACTTCCATGAACACATTAGCTATGTAGTGACACCACTGGGACAAAATCCTAGCTCGGCCACTGTTTGAGCTATTGTCGTATTATTAGCATGCTCTTTTATCTTTTCATGGCATCCAATTTCTGACACGATAAAATTAAAGGGGCATGTTGAGATTCTTGATTAAGTATTTTTGTCAGGGTTTCAAGTCTGTCACTCTCTGACATTCTTCGAACTTCTATAAGCAATTGTTTTAGCATTGGCAAATTTTGTACAGGCATTTTGTCAGTGTCGTGTGTAGCTTTAAATGCACCAATACAGGTCGATAAATCCCAAATACAGGCTTTTTTTTTCTTTTCTTTTTTGGAGTGGAGTGTCATAAAATGCAGCGATAAGGTTGATGGAATCTCAAAAGCTCAATGTTAAGGCCCTTTGGTTTGAAGAAACTTATAACTGTAGTACTTACAGTTTGCACAGGGAACAATTGTAATTGCAGTTGTAACTCTTTGTTTCGCTAAACAGCAGTATAATGTGCTACGTGCTAAAGTTGCTTCAAACTCAGTCTTGCAAAAGATGATCCTTTTATTACAATTGAAAGTTATAATAAAAAAGAACCTAAGATGAAATTTTCCAACACATTGTGCACTTTTCGAAACTTTGTATAAAGTAGAAAATCCAGAATTCATCAACAAAAGTATGCCAGGAAAAAAAATAGCAATAAGCCATACAACACCACTAGAAGCGAGAAAACGTCGCAAAATTCTACCAGAAACCTTAATCCCACCAAATCAAACATTACACTCACTCAGAAGCTGCATCATCTGTTTTTTTTGCTTCGTTTCTAATGTCAGGTAAGGTCGAAAAATCTACTTGCGCATCTTCGTCTTCCTTGATGACAGGATTCAGAGAATTATCAGATTCTCCATTAGCTTCCACCTCATTCTCATTTGTAGATGATGTGGTTGAATTCTCTTCAGACTCCAGAGCAACAGTTGTGTTTAACTTCTCGGTTTCATTTTGATCTGAATTCAAGGTATCAGTATCATTTGAGGTAGAAATGCCTGTTGAATTAACGATTATGGCTTCATTTTGTATTTCAGGTTGTTGATCAGATATATTTTTTGTCTGAAATTCCACTTGGATGTTGGATTCAGCTTCCATCGTCTTGTTCGTTTGTTGTTCAATGTGACTATTATATTCAGCTGTTGTTGAATTGGAAGCTGACCCATTTTCTGGTTTTGAAAACTCAACCTCTGTCTCCTTTTTATCAGCAGACATTACACTAGAAGAAAGGTCATTGTTCTTGGTCACATTAGTATCTGAAATGTTGCTAACATGAATTCCTTCAAATCCAGCGCTCAAATTATTATTGCCTTTAGAGGCATCATCCGTTCCATTGGTCACATTTGACTCGGCCACTTCTTTGACTGAATTTTCTCCCACTGCTTCTCCTTTAGAACCATCAGTACTTGGATCATCACCATTAGAACCATCAGTTTTTGTATCGTCACCATCAGAAATATCATCAACTTTAGAGCCATTATCACTTGAGTCATCACCTTTAGAGCCAGTATCACTTGAATCGTCAACTTCAGAACCGTTATTACTCGAATCATAATCAACTTTAGAGCCATTATCACTTGAATCATCACCTTCAGAGCCGTTATCACTTGAATTGTCAACTATAGAACCGTTATCACTTGGATCATCATCAACTTTAGAACCATTAGCACTTGAGTCATCATCATGTTTAGAACCGATATCACTTGAATCATCATCAGCTTTATCAACTACTTGGTCATCTGTATTTCCCAAATCTCCATTAGCCGTTTCAGATTCTTCAATTTGGGTATCATGAACAACAGCACTTGAAGCATCATCTCTTTTATAATTCTCTTCTCGTGCCTCTTGTGTACCACTTTCATGCTCTCCATTACCAAACACATCCACTTCATTTACATCCTTATCTTCTACAGTAGCTTCCTCCTCTCTTTTCACTTGATCTTGCTTATCAATCCTCTCTTCATCACCCACTTCTTGTTTGGTACTATTGTCATGTTCTTCTTCATCTTCTTGAGTTACTTCATTTCCTTCTTTCTTGTTGTGAGTCTCATTGACAGACACTATTTCCTCGGCATGAGGAAGGCCCTTTCTCCCAAACTTGAAAAGAATTTCTTGGTTCTGCTCTAATTTATTCGAAATTTTTGAGTTCTGTTCTTCCAAAGCTCTTTTCTTCTCATGAGAGTGCTTGACCTGATAAAGCAACCAAATGCAAATAGCAAGAAGGACGAATATCTGAAGAGCATGTTTGACCTTGAACCCACCTTTGGATCTCTGACTCCTACTGAATGCCTGTCTCAGCATTGTGATTGGCTTTTAATGAGATTTAATCTATGTAAATTACCACTTATTTGTCAAAAGATGACCCGTATCTGAGCCAAAGGTAAAGGAAAAGTTAAATGCAGCAAAATAATACCATAAGAACAGTAAGATGAAGGGGAAGAAAAGAAAATAACTGGTGAATGAAACGTTTACACTTGATCTAATTATGCAAGAACTGTAGTTGGAACAAAATTCATTATTTTGCTAGGAAGTGGAAATAATCATTTAGGCAGAAAATAAATAGAGGCACTATCATGCTCAAACCAGGCTTACTTCTAGAGTTGTATTTCCAGTACAAGGGATGATAACTATTGCCTATTGCATTTCATACATACAGAGCCACTGATTATTGATCAAGCTTAATCATATTTACTTATTCTTTTGACTTTGAACTTCATGCTTGGCAGTCTTCCTATTGGACTTCTATGGGTATTTTGGCAAAAGTTTACCCTTCAATGTATCACTATTAGACTGAATTATCCGTGAATGTCTTATTGTTACCATACAATCACATGTATTGGTGCATAATTAGGAACTACAAGCAATGCCTTTACAGCATGGATACTTGATGGAAAACACTTGTAGAACATGACGCTAAAATAAACATATATCACTTAAGCATCTCGATGCATGCTTCCTCTTAGTTTAGTGCCAACGTAATATAATTTAAAGTCAACAAAACAATAGATAGGAGGAATTCCAGAATTTTAACAGATATCATTTAATCAGCCATTTTAACAAGATAACTGCTAATGCAGGAGCAGCACTTAGAAATGGGCAGTAAACTAAGTTGAATGCCTTCACAGAAGAGGATATAAATCAGGTGTCTTCACTATGAGCTCCAAAAGTGATATTGACAAGTTTACAAGAAGATGGGATTGAAGCATTAAACAATGTTTAACGGATTACAGTATCCAATGGGCAGGGCATAGTTGTAGTTAAATTGGTGAAGGCAACGAGAAATTTTTTTTTTATTAAACCATAAACTGCAATGCTCTTAGCAAGGGGGATTGTTGATGGATTCGGTAAAACTGTATGCATTCCGGTTACATGTTCTACTTACAATAATTATGTTTCCTTATAATGCCATCGCCTTCCATATTGTTATCTAATATGATACGTTCTCATACAAAGATTATTTCCAGTGCTTCAAATTATGTACAAAATTAAAGAATCAAAATAAGTGATATTTACCATATTAAATGAAGCAGGTAAATTTCATGAGCTTGTTCATTCAGGACTCAAGAGTTTGACACTATTTACAAATTATTGGTCTAGAAAGCTCCCCCCGTCACTAGAATCATTAGTAGAAGGGCACTCACTATATCCTCAATAAAGTAATTTACTGTTCAACTAAACAAAGATTGAACTACATCAGCCACACATTAGAGTCTAATAACTCCCACATTAGCTTTCAATTTTACTAGAACCTGCCAAGATGTCTTTTTTTCTAGATCCAGTAGAATAAAGGCTTATTAAAAATAAAAAATTAATAAAAACTTAAACAGAACCCTCTCCAAGCCATAAAATGGAAAGAAAATAAATGAACAAAACCCTAATACCATTCCAGCCCTAAATCTGACAAACAACAGATCAAGGTCCAATTTTGAAGCAAACCCATTTCTCCCAACAGCAAGAGAATAATGTGAATCAAGAGCAGAGCTTAAACCCATCAAAAGAAAGATCAAAAGAAAACCCATCTCAAAAACTACTTAAACAAACAAATATAATGTACAGATCCATTAACTTACACAAAAAGTGAAAGAAAGAGTACCTTTATGCAGCGAGATACCTCAAGGGAGAAGAAAAGCCAAAACTTGAGAGAGAGAGAGAGAGAGGGAGAGGGAGGGAGCAGAGATCAGATCAAGAGAGAAGGAGAGGAGTCAGATAAATAAATAAATAGAACAAAGAGTGAGCTCACTATTTCTTATTCCTAGTTTGGGTAATGAAAATTGTTGTTGATTTTGTTTTGTTGACAAGGAAATGGGCTCCCGATGATGTACTGATTCTTTTGAACGGTTCCTTAATTTGTTTGATTATTTAATTGCTAACCTCTGCGCTTTAGACTTTGACTAATGTACTTCTTAAGAAATTTCTGTTATCAAAAATAAAAAGGAAAAAGAAATTTCTTTTAATTTTCTGTTTACTAATGATAAGTCATATCATAACCGATGATATAATTACGATAAATACTAATCATCCACCACGTAACAAATAATTTTAATTGGAATTTCTCTATTACCCATCTAAGATCTCAAATCTTTCTTCAATCACTTCCTTTATATGATAAATGCCCATTGATTGTCACTGTGCAACAACTCATTTTATGACGTATTTGCTAATTGTAGGTCTAAACTTATTGATATAAGCAAGCTTTAAATTCAATAGATATATTGTGTTCTCATGTAGTTCGCCTAAGTAGTTTGCACGCTTTTTAAAGTTTTAAAATAAGGAAATGTTAGAGACACTGTTTTATTTTTTAAAAAACGGGTTTTCAAATATTTAGGCACTCTAATTCTTATTGTTCGAATCCCTCGAATCATTGAAATGGCTATTAAGTTCCTCAATTCTCATAAGTTGTTTCAAATTAAACCCTCCAATTAAGAGTAGAAGTATAAATTGGAAGAATTAATTTTAAACAACTTGCGAGTATTAGGGATCCCGGTAGTAATCTTAACTATTTGAGGGGCTAGTTTTATAATAAATCAAGGATCAGTGTTCTAATAGTAATTTTAATAATTTTAGGAATTAATTTCGAATAGTAATTGATTGAAGGGACTAATATTGAAAAGATCATTTTCTATTTTTAATGACCGAAAACTACATTATATTACACGGCAAATGATAAGACCTACGATATTTATGTCATTTTCTATTTTTATGATTTTATTTATTTTACCTGTTTTTTAACTTTTTCTGGCCCACGGATGAGCTCAGCCAAGTGGCATTGCAGGTTTGATGCAAGTCCAGCACGTGCCGCGTCACTAAAAATAGTCAACTGGTTCAAACTTATCCATTAGTTGACAAGAATCATATTATTTACTTATTGTTTGGGGTTGGACCGGCGCACCTATATGTCTCCCTCTCTTTCCTATGATACTAGTCTGCTGTCCGTGCAAAGCACGGGTTTTTTGCTACAGTAATCCCTCTTTTTTAACATGCCCTGGTTTGAATTTTCTTGGGGATGCTACAGTAACCCACCTGCTACATTACCATTTTCGAAATGCTATAGTATACCCATGCGCTACAGTGATATTTTTAATTTTATAACTGCTACAGTACTAATGCTACAGTAAGCTTACTGTAGCATTTACTGTTTGATGAACAGTAGCTCTTTGTTTCTCCCTTTTGTATAAAGGAATAGATATATATCATTATATGTACCACTTTAATCTGAGCTTGCACTCCACCGACAAAAAAAAAAAAAAAGGAAATATATTTCGTGCTGAACAAATTAGGCCCAACCGCACAATCCAACCGTACTGACCAACCTGGAGTTGGTCCGGACCCACGATTCCGTTCGACTCGTAACGGTTTGTTTAGAACGGAATCTCCTAAAAGCAAGAGCTGAAACAAGAAAAGTCAATAACGAAAACATCGATTTTTTTTACTTGATTTGACAATGCGACTACATTTCACGGCTGTATATGAATTTTTTTTTTTTCCTTTTTGACGAAGCTACAATTACAAGAGAGGATGCACACAAATATATAGATAGCGACTCAGACTACACTTTACGTATAGAACCATTTGGGTTAGCCTATATAGTTCATTCGACACCGCAACTCTATCAGAATTGTCTCCTGCTCAAAGCCAACAAATTTATAAGCAATTTATCTTTACATCATCATTAGTCTAGATGATTAACTAGTCAAAATTGTGCCATAGGTTCTAAGAATGAGTTTGAGTGGTTTAAGAATAAAATTTTTATTAGGAACTGTACGCGTCTAAAATTGCCTATGAGAGCCCGCACGAAACTCGAAGCAAAGAGTAGACGAATAGAGAAGGTTCACGTCAATCAGTTCGTGCGCGTTGGTCAACACGCGCGCGTCAATCAGCTCGCACGCATCGGTCAGCTCGCGCGCGTCAATCAGCTCGCCTGCGTCCGTCAACACGCGCACGTCGATCAATTCGTGCGCGTCGGTCAACACGCGCGCGTCAATCGGCTCGTGCGCGTCAGTCAACACGCGCGCGTCAATCGGCTCGCGCGCGTTGGTCAGCATGTGCGCGTCAATCAGCTCGCGCGCGTCCGTCAACACATGCGCGTCGGTCAACACGCGCGCGTCAATCGGCTCGTGCGCGTCGGTCAACACGCGCACGTCAATCAGCTCGCGCGCGTCGGTCAGCATGCGCTCGTCAATCAGCTCGCGCGCGTCCGTCAACACGCGCGCGTCCGTCAACACGCGCGCGTTGATCGGCTCGTGCGCGTCGGTCAACACGCGCGCGTCAATCTACTCGCGCGCGTCGGTCAACACGCGCGCGTCAATCGGCTCGCGCGCGTCGGTCAACATGCGAGCATTAATCGGCTCTTGCATGTCGGTCAACACGCGCGCGTCAATCGGCTCGTGCGCGTCGGTCAACACGCGCACGTCAATCAGCTCGCGCGCGTCAATCGGCTCGTGCACGTCAGTCAGCTTGCGCACGTCCGTCAACACGCGCGCGTTGATCGGCTCGCGCACGTCCGTCAACACGCGCACTTTGTTCGGCTCGTGCGCGTCGGTCAACACGCGCGCGTCAATCGGCTCGCGCGCGTCGGTCAACACGCGCGCGTCAATCGGCTCTTGCGCGTCGGTTAACACACGCACGTCAATCAGCTCGCGCGCGTCAATCGGCTCGTGCGCGTCGGTCAACACGCGTGCGTCAACCAACGTGCGCACATCAACCAACGCGCGTTCGACGCAGTCCTGTGACGAAGCGTACAAGTTGGCAAATCGACCAAAGTTGCAAAAAGTACAAGTCCCGGAAAGAAACGCGTCGCGTACAACAAGTCGGCGAATCGACCAAGGAGTTCGGCAAAGGCGATAGACCCGCGCCGCGCGGACGGATCAGACCAACCCGTGCCGCTCGGACGGATCAGACCGACCCGCGCAACCGCAGGTCAGACCCTGCTGACCCGTAGTGTCTGTTACGCTGTTTCGACCCCCGGACACGTTTTCGATGGTTTTAAAGCAGTTTTCGCAAGATTTATCAGTTCCAGGGGTGCCCAACCGACTTGATATCATCAACAAACATGGTTAGGCTGTTGTTAACTGAAGATAATGTCAAATCACTCATTCTCATCTAAATAACCGCACCCGAGGCCTATAAATATGAGCCCAAGGCCTCCATTTTGCAGATCTGGAATTTAATCAAGAGGACGAGGTGTTGCTGGATTGAAGAGTCAAGGAGCATGAAATTTTAGCATAGGCTAATGAGATCCCGGCGAACTTCAGCACAAAGGAGGAGTCATTCGAAGGATCCGAAGCCCCGTACGTCCGTTCATTGAGATTAGGTTTTGTCTTAATCTCGAGAAGAGCTACTGATTTCACTTGGTCGATTTCAACGCTTCAAGCAAATACCCCATTGTTGAGGTAGAAGCTCTGCCCAATTTTTCGTCAACCGGATCTGATTCGCGGTCGTCCACGGATAAACCCCGACACCGGCAAAGAACCCACGCAAGCAAGAGTCGATAAACAGATCTTGTGTTTATTTTCAAGAGAGTTGTAGTTTTTATTTTCGTTATTTGAATTCATCTGTAAACGATTAAATTTATAATGAAATCAATAATAAAAGCAACTTTCAGCGAAAACAAACTGGCGACCACAGTGGGAGCCGACAGCCTTTCTGCGAAGGCTGACGTGTCACAACCTCGGATCATTATCCCGATTGTAGCTCACAACGCCCCGTCGGCATCCGACGAGGCTAAAACTACAGATCTGAATCCCTTGAGAAAGGGGTCAACTGTTGATGATGTGCCAACTCTTTCAAAGAGAGCACGTCAGAGGCGACGCCAATGCCTCGCACGCCAAGTGGCCAAAGCCTTGGAACCAGTTGATGGAGGATCTGAAGTCCAGGAGGCGTCAACCACCACAACAGAGAGTGGACAACCCCTCCTCCTTCAAACCAGCGAAGAACGAATGGGTCCGCATCAAAAGGACCGGTCGACTCTTCAAGAGCGGATTCAGAAACGCCGCGCATTGCTTGCACATGTAAGAATTCTTGTGCAAGAGGCCAAGAATTTGGAGAATGAAGAAGTAGAAAAGAAGCCACAAAGACTGCACCAAGTATGGAGGCCAAAGTCTAAGATAGTGGCCAAAAAGATCAAAAAAGCATGGGTCAGTCAGATCCGACCCTCTAGCTCGCGGGACACTCAAATCCGACCCTCTAGCTCACGGGTCACCCAAATCCAACCCTCCAGCTCGCGGGTCACCCAGATTCGACCCTCCAGCTTGTGGGTCACCCGGATCCGACCCTCCAGCCCACGGATCACTTAGATCCGACCCTCCAACCCACGGGTCAATCAAGTCTGACCCGCGCCAGAGTCAAGACAAAAGATGTCCTGTACCTATTTCTTCGATTCCATTAAGTTCCACACCTTCAGTGGAGATCCACGACAGTGTGGATTTGTCCCATTTCAAGATAACCATCAAAGAACGCCTTGGCCCATCACACGATGATCGAGGCAAAGCTCCAGTTAAAGAGCGCTCAAGCCCGTTGAACGGATCTCGAGCAGTTTTTTAGGCTAGAGGTCGTGGTCATCCTCCTAAGCAGTGGAGGAGAACGCATAACAGGAAAAGTCCTATAAGTGATCGCATTGGACTGCGTGTCGAAGTCCAGGAGCCTGTTGAAAGCTTACGTTCACGAAAACGTAGCCTCAGACATGTAATTTCTGAAGACGCTAACAAAGTGTTGAATTCCCAGAAGAGAACGTACTCGTCAGATGAGGACGTTACACCTAGGGACTCGTGCCAACACACGATGGGTTACTCCGGTCATCCGACCGATGAGTTGTACTATCGGGCTCGAGGTACGAACAGGTCTTGAAGAAGGAATAATCAAGAACCGGACTCCTATTGTCCGTGTTCCAAAATTATTAAGGTGGTGTTGTCAGAATGTTGTTGTTCCAAGGCTGCCCCAGAGAGAGTTTCAGTGTTTGAAAAAATCTCCACCAGAACATCTGAATCCAAACCAAGGCATTTCCGCAAGAAGAGAGCTTCTCTTCAAGATGATGAACTTCCAGAAGTATTTGTCAATATGACTGGTAGAGAGAAGTCAACACGACTCTTTAGACCTGATCAGTTTTCAGGAGTATCCTAACGGATAACTCGATTACAATCAGGAACCAGTAGACGAAAGAATTATCAGAGGATACAAAGGGGACTATCCTCAGATGACAAAACGTCAGATGCTTGCTCAGATGCCTGCTCAGCAATGGCTTCCGATGATATGGCATCAAGCAAAGGACAATCCTATGAGTCGCTCATGATTAACACAGAGCAGATGAATAAAATTCTTGAGGACACTTTAACTAAGCAGAGGGAGAATTTCAAATTTGAAATGAAAATAGCTATGCAGCAAATGAGGGAGATGCATGACCAGCAAATCGTGGCACTGACAAATCAACAGGGAGAGTCTAGTCGTCACAATAATCCCAACCAAGCTGATAATGATTGGGAAGTGGATGAGAATGCCGATATGAACAAACCTCCCGTCGACAACAATACTGGGGGTGGTCCCTCGGATGATAACAATACGAAGGAAGACCATGTTACTTCTCCCCGAAATCACCCAAAGAAAGATACGAGCGAGGATAAGAAGATGAGAGATTTGGAGAGCAAAATCAATGCGTTGATGAGTGCTCAGGAAGTAAAAAAGGTCCGGAATACCTTGCCCATACCCAAGAGAGTGAGAATCAATCCCATATCCGGCAAAGTTTAATTTAATCAATTTCACGCCGTTTGATGGAAATGGTTCCCCCACTCAATATTTAATATACTTCAAGTCTCACTTGGGAATAATCTCCGGGAATGAACCTCTAATGGTACGATCATTCGTCGACACTCTTCGTGGAGCAGCCTTCGATTGGTATCACCGTCTCAAGCCGGGAAGTATTAGCAGTTAGGATGACATGAAAGACATGTTTCTCATGAATTTCTTCGATGACAACACTGAGGTCTCAATCGGAACATTATTTGATGAGAAGCAAAAGGACGGAGAGTTGGTTGAAAATTTCATCAAACAATTCCGAAAGAAAGCCATGAATTGTAGGGATCCGATCAGTGAGGACTTCATCTTGGAAACTTGCCACAACAATCTTTCGTTGGATATCCTCGAAGCTATGGGAATGGCACCGTCTAAGACCTGGAAGGATTTGAAGGTCTGAGGAGAACGGGCCGAACGTTTCCTCAAGAGAAAAAAAGCCGAAAGAGGTCAAACAATGACAAATGCTCCATAGCAGAATTTTGTCCCTAAAGGTAAAGAAAAAACACAAGCGAATGCAGTGGACACGAACCAAACATTTGAAGTGCAATCGCAACCACAACAACAACAACAAAAGGCACCTCAACAGTCACGGTGGTAACAACAGCCTCAAAAGTAGAAGACTTCAGAACCGAAATTCCCGAAGGTTTATTCCTTTAAAGAAGATGAAGTCCTCGGTATTTTCAAATACCTCATAGAGAACAACAAGATTAAGTTGCCTCCGATCCAAGACTAGGAAAATGCCAAAAGGGTTAATGACCCGAAATATTACGCGTTCCACAGAGCGGTTCACCATCCTACTAAGTAGTGTTACGCCCTAAAAGACAAGTTCCAAGTTTTGATTGATGTTGGGGTTATCACTATGAAGTAACCTAAGGAGAAGAAGGTGTGTGCGAATGCAGTGTTGATCAGCTTCGGATCTGTTCCTCTGAATTGGTTTCAACCTGAGCCCGTAATGATTATAGCGGTGAAGACCATCAATGATGATCCTCACAAACAACGCCAGAAGGGACTTGTGCCACACACGACTCCAAATGGTGAGATTCTCTAGGTTCACCCCGACCTGGTTGAAGATGAACAATGGGCCGGATCGTCATCCAAAAGGAAATCGAATGGGAAAGGAATGTCTTGTTGCGGAGTCGCAGCCATTCCAGCAGGAGATGACGAAAGTATCCCAACTTTCCCATTATCCGAAGATGAGCAAGAAGTCTTTGCTACCAGGAGCAGGAATGAATACCACTTCAAATACCCAGATGCCTCTGAACAATTAGCTGAACAAGGGGTGACCAAAGCAATTCCCTCCAAGACATTAGCGGAAATGAGGGTGGTCACAACTCCCCCGACATCCGTGGTTGCGGAGGAAACTCAACAAAAACAAAAGGGGAAAGAGCCCTTACACCAAGAAAGTCATAACCCGAAGCAATCTCGATTCAATCAACCGATCGGAAGAGATAAACCGGGGAGCTCGAGTACTCCACATTGCTTTGACATTATGGTGCAACTAGCTAATAAACCGGCCAGATTAACCTTATATGAGCTGCTGCGTCTTTCAAAAGACACAAGAGAAGCACTGCAAGAAGCCTTGACCAACTCTAAAGTTTTCCTGACTCAGATCAAGCCATCTCCTGAAGAACCAGAGCCGCCAGTCCAACATTGTAACCTCACGGCGCACCGCTTTCCCTGTATTTCTTTCACCAAAGAAGACATGCAAACGAAGAATTCAAAGCATGACTGACCCTTGTATTTCATCGGGCACATTAGCTCCAGCGTTGTCAACCGGATCCAAATCGATCCGGGTGCCGCTGTCAGCATCATGCCACTCCGATTGATGTATAATCTCGGAATACCGGCTAGTAAGCTAGCCTCCACAGGCATTACGATCTACAGATTCAATACCAGTGGATCCAGACCATTGGGTAAAATCCGAGTAAAGTGTCAGATTAGAGATTTAAAGTCGAAAGTCACGTGTTATGTGATTGACGTAGAGACTTCCTATAACCTACTGTTGGGACGACCCTGGATCCACCACAACATTATAGTCCCTTCTACTCTTTATCAATGTCTCAAATATGTAGACACCAATAACGAAGTCAAGACGGTAGTCGTGGATAAACAACTGTTTAAGGGGTTGGAAAATTATTTTACCGACTCCCTTCTCTATGGCGCCGAGTCCGATACTGAACCATCGGCCTAAGGTGATACGGGTGTATCTTCTCTTTAGAAAAATGATCCTCATGGGAGCTTGAGGATAGGTGATTCTCATGATATCTTGGGAATAGACACGTGCTTGGAGCCATAGAAGACGGCAAAAGAAGTCAGAAGGAACGAAACGTAGAAGATCAGGAAAACAGGGTGGAGCTCTGGCCGGTCGACCGCGGCACCCATGCCGGTCGATCGGAAGACCTGCACGAGGCAGGGTTTGGAGACGATCTCTGGCCGGTCGACCGGACCAGGATTAGCGGTCGACCGGATCGTGATATTTGGCTTTCCTGGTTCGTTTTGGATTCTGTTTTGACAGGGATTCCTGATCCTTTTGGGCTTGTTTATTTACAAGATTGCCACCACGTTGTAAACCCTATAAATAGGGATTGTTTAGGGTTCTAAACAAAGAGGTTAGAGGCCAAGATGTAGTCCTAAGAGTTTTTGGTCTAAGTGAGATCCTAATCAAAGGATTAGGGTTTAGATATGAGGGTTTGTAATCAGACCTAAGGGAGAGAAATTCTAATAATTGTATTAGGGTTTAGAGAGAGAGGGTTGAGAGGTTGTTCTCGATTCTAGTGAGATTGTGAGAGAGAGATTGTAATCTTTTCATACTCATAATCTAGAGAAGGTATTTTCCTTCGCCATACTGAATTGTTCTTGTGTTTTGGTCATCCTCTTCTTAACCCACCTTTTGGTAATTCCGCGACTAAAGGGTGCTCACACGGCAACTCGTATCAAGTTGGTATCAGAGCATCAGATCCGGTGAAGGGGCATCCTGTGTATGGTCCTTACTTGGTCCTCATACAAGAAGCTTGGCGAGATCCTTTTTCTTTGGAAGGAGTTCAGAGACTAAGGAAGAAGAAGATGACTGAAGACAACAAAGTTGGAGGGGCTCGAGAGTTTTCCTCAGCTGAAGTCTAACTTGAAAGGGGCTTCAAGTTTCTAAAGGGGGGACCCATGATACGGGTGTATCTTCTCTTCGGAAAAATGATCCTCATGGGAGCTTAAGGATAGGTGATTCTCATGATATCTTGGGAATAGACACGTGGTTGGAGCCATAGAAGACGGCAAAAGAAGTCAGAAGGAACGAAACGCAGAAGATCAGGAAAACAGGGTGGAGCTCTGGCCGGTCGACCGCGGCACCCATGCCGGTCGACCGGAAGACCTGCACGAGGCAGGGTTTGGAGACGATCTCTGGCCGGTCGACCGGACCAGGATTGGCGGTCGACCGGATCGCGATATTTGGCTTTCCTGGTTCGTTTTGGATTTTGTTTTGACAGGGATTCCTGATCCTTTTGGGCTTGTTTATTTACAAGATTGCCACCACGTTGTAAACCCTATAAATAGGGATTGTTTAGGGTTCTAAACAAAGAGGTTAGAGGCTAAGATGTAGTCCTAAGAGTTTTAGGTCTAAGTAAGATCGTAATCAAAGGATTAGGGTTTAGATATGAGGGTTTGTAATCAGACCTAAGGGAGAGAAATTCTAATAATTGTATTAGGGTTTAGAGAGAGAGAGAGTTGAGAGATTGTTCTCGATTCTAGTGAGATTGTGAGAGAGAGATTGTAATCTTTTCATACTCATAATCTAGAGAAGGTATTTTCCTTCGCCATACTGAATTGTTCTTGTGTTTTGGTCATCCTCTTCTCAACCCACCTTTTGGTAATTCCGCGACTAAAGGGTGCTCGCACGGCAACTCGTATCATAAAGTACGGACAGCGGGAAAGAGGCTGATACCGAAGCTGGGTTTGATTATGATGATGTTTTATACTTAATGACATTGTACCCATTGTAATCAATCTTGACGATGAAGAATCATCGGAAAGTAGTTGTAACTGGCAACTTACCAAAGAAATATCAATAAATGATAATTTAGAGTACTCGTTGTGTCTTGATAATATCATGAAGGGGCTATATGATAACCCCAACTTGTATATGCCACTTCAATCATTTTGCATGACGAAAAAGCAGGTGCAGGATTTGTTCAGAACGACACTTGTCATTCCTGCAAAGGCAGGGGGGTGAAAAGGAAGTTATCTATGGTAAAGGAAGATAATCTTCGATACCCGACCACTTTTTGGAAGAAGATAATGATGATGATAAACCTGCCCCTCATCTATTCAGGTATGACACAAAAGCGTGTAATCTCATGGAGAGATACGGATATGACTTCGCACTCGGGAAATGTCTTTGTTTTGGTCGAGGTCCGCTAGTTCCACCTCGTATGGCCTACGTACCAAAAGGAAAGCCCGATGACTATTATAGCCACCGAAGAGGTTTGGACTATGTTTCCTCATCCGACAACGAGTGTTGCTGGCAAGTTATTGATCAAATTGCTAATAAGGGTAAAGATGGACATTCTTCCGATTCTTTAGCCTGGGACTCTGACGCTAGTCTTGGGGAAATGTTCAAAAGACTAATGTCAAATATGGCTACAGTCGACCCTACCACAATAGAGAAAGATGACCAAATGCTAACTTAGGAAGACCCTTGGGTTCATCACTTGAATATGCAGTACGATGATAGATTTGATCAAAGGGAACCCCTTACCGAAGATCAAGTAGTCCAGGTGAATATGGGTAATGAGGATAATCCGAAGCCAATATTCATTAGCGATAGCCTCCCGCCGGATGAGAAAAAAGAGTTGATCTCTCACATTAGGGAATACATCGATGTTTTCACCTGGAATTATGAAGATATACCAGGGCTCGATCCAAATGTAGCAATGCATCATCTCAATATTAAGCCGAAGATCAAACTTGTCAAATAACAACAAAGACGGTTTCGTCTGCAAATTATAGAGGCAATTGAGTCCGAAGTTAAAAAGCTTATCGATTTGGGTCTCGTTAGGGAGGAGCAACATCCCGAATGGCTGTCCAATATTATCCTGGTCCTTAAGAAGAACGAAAAAATCAGGATTTGTATCGATTTTAGAGACCTCAACACTGCCTGCCCAAAAGACGATTTCCCTCTTCCCATCACAGATGTTATCATCGATAATACGTGTGGATTCGGGAGAATGTCTTTTATGGACAGATTTTCTGGCTGTAATCAGATAAAGATGCACCCAGATAATGAAAATCATATCGCGTTTAGAACACCCCTCGGTGTTTTCTGTTATATGGTTATGCCCTTCGGTTTGAAGAACGCAGGTGCCACCTATCAGAGAGCCATGTCAAAGATTTTCCAAGAGCATCTCCGAAAGACTGTCGAATGCTACATGGACAATTTAGTTGTGAAAATCCGTGACAAAAATGATCACATCAAGGATTTGAAGACAATATTCAATCTGATGCGGACTAATCAATTGAAGATGAATCCTACCAAATCTTTTCTCGGAATGTCCAGCGGTAAATTCCTTGGATTCGTCGTCACCACTAAGGGTATTCAAATTGACCCTGACAAAGTGAAGGTGATTAACGAGCTACAACCCCCGAGAAACCTTAAGGAACTCAGAGGATTACAAGGACGGTTGGCTTATATCCGTCGTTTTATTTCAAACCTTTCGGGAAAATGTCAACCATTCTCCAGGCTTACAAAGAAAGGCGTATCATTTATATGGGATGGCGCTTACCAAAAAGTATTCGAAGATATTAAAGAATATCTCTCAAAACCTTCAGTGCTTGTTGCACCAAAGTCGGGCAAACCGTTCTTGATTTACATCAAGGCGACGAACCATTCGTTAAGTGCATTACTTGCACAAGACGACGATAATGGTCACGAACAGGCAGTATATTATTTAAGTCGGACCCTCGTAGGTGTCGAATCTCGATATTCAATGATTGAAAGAGAGTGTCTCGCCTTAGTATTCGCTATTCAAAAGATGCGGCACTACTTGGTCGAACAGACTATCTACGTTATCTCCAATGTTAATCCAGTCAGGGTATTCATGACGCAACCGCCTTTGATGAATTGGCGGTTAACAAAATAGGCCTTACTTCTGTCCCAATACGACCTACACTTTAAGCAACAAAAGTCGGTCAAGGGACAAGCTATTTGTGATCTTCTGGCAGCTAACCCAACTACGAATACCGCCAAGGTATACGATGATCTTCCAGATGAAATCCATGAAGCCAACGTAACTTCCCATCAACAGGTGTGGTGTTTATATTTCGATGGTGCCTCTCGGGCAACTAATGTAGCAAGTGCTCTAGGATGTTCTAAGATTTCCTTCGGAGTTGGAGTTATCTTAGTTTCCCCAGAAAAACATGTGATGCCTAGATCCTACTCGTTGATCGAGCCTTGCTCGAATAATGTAGCCGAATATAACGCGTATAAAAAGACTTAATTTTGCTAAAGATCTAGGGTCGAGTATCTTGAAGCTTTCGGTGATTCTCAACTAGTAGTTAAACAAATTTAGGGAGAATATGAGATCAGAAATCAAGACTTGATACTATACCATAAGGTGGCCGTTGAGATGGAAGAATCGTTTGAAGGATTCTTCATCAAATACATTCCATGCTTACAAAACACGTACGCAGATGCGCTGGCAGTATTAACCGTGTCCCTGGCGCAGCCTCCTGAAACGGAACAGTTCGTTACGGTGAGAACTCACAAACTCTTTGTATCAATCTACGATGTAGATGACAAAGAAGAGAATATTAAAGAGGTACATTCAACTCAAGTTGAGTTCGGACCCCGAGATTAGCGTTTTTCTATCATAGACTACATCCTGCACGAGATTTTACCAGAAGATGTGAAGGAAAGGAATTCAATCTGATGAAGAGCGCCGAGATTCTACTATAACACCGAGAGTTGAACACTATATCATCGGGGGTATGATGGTTTACTACTACGTTGTTTATCGACTAAAGAAGCAGAAGAAGTCCTTAAAGAGACGCACGAAGGAGTTTGTGGTGCACACCAACCTGGCCCCAAACTTTATGACCGCATTAGAAGAATAGGATATTTTTGGCCCACCATGATCAAAGATGCAGTCGCATATGCCCGAAAGTGTCACGCGTGTCAAGTGCACACGAATTATATGAACCAACCCCCGGAGCATCTGCATCCTTCGGCTACATCATGGCCTTTTGAGACTTGGGGAATGTATATTGTTGGTCATATAAATCCCCCGTCAGTCAAACGTGATCGATTCATTCTAGCAATTACTGATTATTTCTCCAAATGGGCTGAAGCAATTCTGCTCAAAGAAGTGAAGACGAACAATGTCGTTGCGTTCATTAAGCACCACATTATCTACCGGTATGGTGTCCCAAGGCGAATCATACATGACAACATGTAGGCGTATAAAACTGTTATAGGTCCCTTAACACAGCTCAGCACGATGATTCGACAAACCAACGAACCATCAGGCGATGAATCCAAGAATGATCGTTAAATCACAATATCGAAGCCAAGTGAGATGCAAAGAAGCGGATTTACTGCCAAATCAGGATCCGAACTCAAACTCGAACAACCGAAGCGGATTTACTGCCAAATCAGGATCCGAACTCAAACTCGAACACCGAAGCGGATTTACTGCCAAATCAAGATCCGGACTACCAAATCAGAGTTCAGATCAACAAATCAGAGTTCGGATAAACCGGAAAACAAAAAAAACCAACATTTGGAGGACTCGGCCAAAACCGAGCCACCTTTTGGTGGCTCAATGCCTCGGCCACCTTTTGGTGGCTCGGTGCCTCGGCCACCTTTTGGTGGCTAGGTGCCTCGGCCACCTTTTGGTGGCTCGATGCCTCGGCCACCTTTTGGTGGCTCGGTGCCTCGGCCACTTGGGCCAAGACACAGCCTTGAGTGCCTATAAATAGGACTTGAGGGCTCAATTTTGAGAGGTTGGAAATTTTGGAGGCGAAGCTCTGCTGGATTCAAGGCTCAAAACTAAAAAGATTGAAGCTTTGGGACTTTGAGGACTTGCTCTTTCAGATCCGGTGCTCGGTGATCGTCCACGCCAAATAAGGCAGGAGTTTGAGAGGGATCGGATCTCAGATCTACACAGTCATCCTCCGGATCAAAGCTTGGTCTTTGATCCTGAGAAGAGTATCGATTTCGCTTGGTCGATTTCGATTACTTCGGGCGATTATTTCCTTGGTGAACTAATCCCCCCGGCTATTATTTTCTTGGTGAAATAATACCCGTTATACTGTGTAGATCCGATCGGATCTAGATCACGCGGTGGTCCACGGATTAACCCCGGCGTAGGCAATGAACCCACAAAAGCAAGAGACCGTAAAACAGGATCTTGCGATCTGTTCGGCATAAAAGGAAAGTTGTAATTTCTTTTTATTTCTTCTTTGATCTCGTTGTAACCGGATCTTATAGAAAGACCGGATCTTTTGTAGTCGATAAACTGTTACTTGAGAAAGCAATGAATTCAATGAAGAAAACAACAACTTTCACCGTGAACAATCTGGCGACCACAGTAGGAGCCGACGATCTCGCTGCCGAGATCGATGCGTCGCAGCCACGGATCTTAATCCCGGTCGAGGAGGAGGTCGAGTATGAATTTGACCAGCAAAAGTTCGAGGAGTATCTGTCATCCTTGTCCGGATCCACCTCCCCTCGCAAGTCCAAAAAGTCTTCGAAGTTCTCCTCCAGGAGGAAAGTCCGTTGGTATGAAGAAGTAGAAAATACCAACGAAGATCTCACCCCAATTGATGCCGAAGTTGCATCGGGTGAAGTTCCTCCAACCTCCAACCAGGTCGGATCTGTTCTGGCCAATTCCTCCGCCGCTGAGGGCGTGGTGACTCTCTCAAAGAGAGCCCGCCAGAGGTAACGTCAACGCTTGGCGGGACAATTCGCGAAGGTAATGGAGTCCGTTGACGGAATCCGTTACAAGGCGGATCTGAAGAATACAAGAGGCAAACAGCCTCAACAACCGATGAACGGCAGCTCTTCCAAGCCGCCAATGATGGAATGGATCCGTGTCAAACGGAATCGTTCAACGCTTGAGGAGCGCATTCGCAAGCGCCACACACTCTCAGCGCAAGCACGGGCTCAAGTCCAAGAAGCCCGTAGAAGACTGCAGAAGGAAGTGGCCAAGAAGCCGCCTCCAATCCGCCAAGTATGGAAGCCGAAGTCTGAAGTGGCGATTCAGGCTAAAGAGCAACCATTGCAGCCTTCGAAGCAAGTTCGACCTCCCGAACCATCCCAAAGAAGGAGGTCAGTCTTGGAGCGCCTCGGTCCAATTCCTGATGAGCGGTCCAAAGCTCCGGTTCAAGAACGTTTGGGCCCGATAAAAAAGCCCCGAACGACTCAACATGCTGGGGGTCGCCGCCACCCTCAACAGGATAAGGAGTTTATAGCAGCTAAGCGCACCAATTTGCGCATTGAAGTCCAGGAGCCCGCCGAGGACTCATGTACACAAAGGCGTGTCTCGAGACGCGTCTCTTGAGAGTCCAAAGAAGGCAGTTCATCCTCAGAAGGAAACATTGTCATCTGATGATGATAGTGTTATACCTGAAAAGTCGTGCCAACACACGATGGGTTACTCTGACTTTCAAAACGACGATTTGTACTATCGTGTTGGGGGTACGAGTAAAACCAAAAAAAGGAGTCCTCGAAAACCGGAAGCTCAGTGCCCCTGTTCCAAACTCATTCAGGCAGTGTTGTCTGAGTGCAACTGCACCGAAGCAGTCCCCGAAAGAGTTTCGGTTTTCGAAAGGCTCAGTGCCGAAACGCCAAAACCAAGGCCTAGGCGTTTCCGACGAAGAAGAACGGTAGTTGAAGATGGAGAATTTCCGAGGGTCACCACCAATATGACTAGCAAAAGGACATCGACACAGGATAATCCCGAGTCGATTCCGGAAATACCTCGGCGTGTAACTCGTCTGTAGTCCGGAGCCATCATACGAGCCACTTATGGCAGGGTTCGGACAAGATTACCTATAGAAGATGAAGAATCAGATGCCTGCTCTGCAATCGCATCAGATAATACAGTGTCCAGCGAAGGACAACCCCACGAGTCATTCATGATAAGCGCGGAACAAGTGGCCAAGATGCTCGAAGAGGCCATGGCTAAACAACAGGAGAGCTTCAGGTTCGAGATGCAGATGGCCATGCAGAATATGAGAGAAATGCATGACCAGCAGATCCAAGCACTGACAAACCGACAAGGCGAACCAAGTCGTCATAACCAGGTTAATCAGGAAGATGAGGATGCCCATGCGGATGAAGCTCACAATGCCAATAATCCTCCCGTCAATGCAGGGGGTGGTAACGAGAATGCTAATGAAAATACGGGTGAAAGTTTAAAGATTAAAAACCTCGAGAGCAAAATCAACACGTTGATTTCCGCTCAAGAGATGAAGAAGACGGGCATTCCTTGTCCATACCCAAGAGAGTGGGAATCAATCCCGTATCCGGCGAAGTTCAATCTAATTAACTTCATGCCGTTCGATAGGAAGGGTTCACCCACTCAGCATTTGATTTACTTCAAATCACACTTAGGGGTTATTTCTGGTAATGAGCCTCTGATGGTACGGTCCTTCGTTGGCACTCTTCGTGGAGCCGCCTTCGATTGGTATCGCCGCCTCAAGCCAGGAAGCGTGAATAGCTGGGACGACATGGAGACTAAATTCCTCGCCAACTTCTTCGATGACGATACCGAGATATCCATCAGGTCGTTGCTTGACGAGAAACAGAAAGACGGGGAATTAGTTGATACATTCGTCAAAAGGTTCCAGAACAAGGCGATGAACTGCCGGGACCCGATCACTGAGGAATTCATTCTCCAGACTTACCACAACAACCTCGCATTGGACGTGTTGGAAGCAATGGGGATAGCACCGTCCAACTCTTGGAAAGACTTGAAGGTGCACGGTGAACAAGCCGAACAATTTCTCAAAAGGAAGAAGGCCGAGAGGAGCCAACCGATGGCTAATCCTCCGAACTCGAACTTCACCTCCCGTGGTAGGGGCAAGACACCTACAGCGGCTGTTGATGCTAATCAAACATCACAACAGCAGCCCTAGAGACAACAAAAGACCTCGGGTCCGAAACTCCAAAAAGAGTACTCCTTCAAGGACAAAGACGTTCCAACCATCTTCGAATCCTTCCTTGAAAACAACAAGATCAAGCTACCACCTATCGTCAATCAAGAGGAAGCTGACAATACTGCGGATCCAAAGTACTGTACGTATCACAGGAGGATCCTTCATCCCACTAAGGATTGCTTTACTCTCAAGAATAGCATCCAAACCTTGGTTGAAGCCGGCGTTATATCACTCAATTAAGTCGAATGATCACTCCGAAGAGTATATGAGTATAAACTGCTTCTCAATCCTCCGACCGGTATAAGAGGTTAAATTGCTCCCTGATACTCCAATAGGTATATGAGTCTAAACTGTTTCCTACCGTTGACGGGAAGTTCCTGGAGAATTTTATACGTAATATTCTTAAGGATAACCCGATCATACAACCAGATGCAATGATAAACCCAGTTTCGCGAAGAAGCTGGGGTTGGATTATTCATGGATCGGGAAGTTCCCGAAAGAATACCACGGGTGATATTCTTAGGGATAACCCAATCACTATAAAAGTGATAAGTAAAACATCCACATTTAAACTCTAAATGTCGGAATGTTTTCCATTATTGTTATCAAATTCACTAATTCTCATGAGTTATCTTGTTGAGACGAGATTCGATCCTTTTGACAGACTAATCTTTCCTCACAAAAATCCCCCACTGATCAAGTCAATTGACGGTGGGTCCACTAAATTTCCTATCCGCCAATTCATGGCAATTTCCAAAGCTTGACGTGTTAAGTCCTGATTACTTAACGTCAAAACCCTTCATCGAGTGGCCAGTACAAACCAGTATTTCTACTGCTACTTGTACTCCACTCCCTTTGCTTTCAGGTCAAACCTATAAAAGTTAAGGCCAAAGCCAGATTCCCCTCTCGATTCCTTTCATGAACGAGAGGTCCATTTTTAATTTGAGCGATCAAACCTTCTTAAAGTTAGGATCGTTTTAAACCTCCCACTTGGTCAAACCTTCCTACAGTTAGGACCACAACCAAAATCCCCTCTCAATTCCTCCAATGAACGAGAGGTCCGCTTTCAAATCGAGTGATCAAACCTTCCTACAGTTAGGGTCATCTCAAACTCCTGCTTGGTCAAACCTTTCTACAGTTAGGACCAAAACCATGATTCACTCTCGATAAACGAGAAATTCATCTTTAGTTCGATAATCAAACCTTCTGACAGTTAGGGTTATCCGAATCTTTTCGATTCTCGGAGTGGAGATCCCACTCTTAGTTTCACCTTTCCGGATTCTGGGGGTGGAGATCCCACCTCGAGTTTCCTTTCCAACTGGAGATAGAATATAAAATTCTTCCTCTTCAGTGTTGGGAGATAGAATATAAAATTCTTCCTCTCCCGCATCGGGTTCGTCTTCACCCTAAAAGAAGACCGGGAAATAGAATATAAAATTCTTCCTTTCCCACACCAACCATTTCCAAGAATTTATCAAATTTAGGATTTATCCTTAGAAGTTTATCCCGAATCCTAAGCAGGGATAAGCCTACGCCTAACACGCGCTGCCGGTTTAGTCTTTCTCCATAGAAAAAGACACCAGAGTTCGATTCTGGGGTATTCTATCCTGAAGCCTAAGCAGGGATAAGTCTGCGCCTAACCCGCGCTGCCGGTTAGTTCTTAACCGTTAAAAAGAACACTCGCCCACATATTCAACATTGTGGCAGGTTGTTATTAATAACACTAAAATCCATGCCTTACACGCATGGAAAATTTCATCCTGAATCCTAAGAAAGGATATGCCGACGCCTAACACGCGTCGCCGGTTTAGTCTTTGTTCGTATAAAAAGATACCAGAACCTGATTCTGGGGACCTTTATCCCGAAGCCTAAGTAGGGATAAGTCAACGTCTAATACACGTTGCCGGGTAGCCTATTCCCGTAACAATAGCGAAGTCTACGTATTCGAAGTCGTAGCAACGAGTCTAAGGGAATTCATTCCGTTAGCACAACGTTACATGCGGAGCGGATTTAGACAATCCGCATGCTAGCCCGACTCAAACGTAAAGGCTAATCAAATCCGTTGAAGGCTGAGGGTTAGCCAAAAATCCTAAAGTTAACACCTAACACGCGCTGCCGGGTAGCCTATTCCCGTAACAAATGGTAAAGCCTATGTATTCGACATCATAGCACAAAGTCTAAGCGAGTTCATTCCTTTAGCACAACGTCACATGCGGAACAGACTAAAACAATCCGCATGTAAGCCCAATTCAAACGGTAATCGGTAAGAGCACGTCAAATCCGTTGAGGGCTAAGGATTTGCTAAAAATCCTAAGTCAACGTCTCATACACGTCGCTGTTTAGTCTTTTCACAGGAGAAAGATGAAGTCTAGGTATTCAATATCGTAGCACTAAAAGGGTTAACTCTTTTAGCTTAACATCACATGCGGAACGGACTTAAACAATCCGCATGCTAGCCCGACTCAAACGGTAGTCGGTAAAGGCTTATCAAACCCGTTGATGGTTGAGAATTTGCCAAAAATTCTATAAATACGAGTCATTGACGCATCAACTTCGTAGATTGGTCTCGTGACTCGAATATCTGCCACGCTCCAATTCCTTAAGAGCTTAAACTATGTATACTCCAGCAGACGTACGAGTATAAACTGTGTCGAACGCCGGACAACGCGTCGCAATGAAGCTCGGACGCCGGACAACGCGTCACAAGGAAGCTCAAACGCCGGACTACGCATCACAAGGAAGCTCAAACGCCGGACAACGCGTTACAAATGAAGACTCAACGCCAACAATCGATGGTCAGTTCTATGTTGAAACAACAAACACGAGCTAAAGATCAGAAAATCAGGAATTAGCTTTAAGTTCAAAATTCCGACAACGGTCAGGCAATAAATGCAGCACCGGAACCCTTCCAGACATTCGACAAAGCACCGAATAGCATGGAGGATTGAAGGAATTAAGAATAAAAGCCATTCCAAACATCCCGTCATAACCGATTGAAGGATGGGACAATCATATCCAAAGTATTCCAGACTCTTCTATAAAAGAATGAGGCCAAAATACTTTGGAGGGGGTATCTGTAGGCGTATAAAACTGCTTATAGGTCCCTTAACACAGCTCGGCACGATGATTCGACAAACCAACGAACCATCGGGCGATGAATCCAAGAATGATCGTTAAATCACAATATCGAAGCCAAGTGAGATGCAAAGAAGCAGATTTACTGCCAAATCAGGATCTGAACTCAAACTCGAACAACCGAAGCGGATTTGCTGCCAAATCAGGATCCGAACTCAGACTCGAACAACCGAAGCAGATTTACTGCCAAATCAGGATCCGAACTCAAACTCGAACACCGAAGCGGATTTACTGCCAAATCAGGATCCGGACTGCCAAATCAGAGTTCAGATCAACAAATCAGAGTTCGGATAAACCGGAAAACAAAAAAAAACCAGCATTTGGAGGACTCGGCCAAAACCGAGCCACCTTTTGGTGGCTCGATGCCTCGGCCACCTTTTGGTGGCTAGGTGCCTCGGCCACCTTTTGGTGGCTAGGTGCATCGGCCACTTGGGCCAAGGCACAGCCTTGAGTGCCTATAAATAGGACTTGAGGGCTCATTTTTGAGAGGTTGGAAATTTTGGAGGCGAAGCTCTGCTGGATTCAAGGCTCAAAACTAAAAAAGATTGAAGCTTTGGGACTTTGAGGACTTGCTCTTTCAGATCCGGTGCTCGGCAATCGTCCACGCCAAATAAGGCAGGAGTTCGAGAAGGATCGGATCTCAGATCTACACAGTCATCCTCCGGATCAAAGCTTGGTCTTTGATCCCGAGAAGAGTATCGATTTTGCTTGGTCGATTTCGATTACTTCGGGCGATTATTTCCTTGGTGAACTAATCCCCCCGGCTATTATTTCCTTGGTGAAATAATACCCGTTATACTGTGTAGATCCGACCAGATCTAGATCACACGGTGGTCCACAGATTAACCCCGGTGCAGGCAAAGAACCCACAAAAGCAAGAGACCGTAAAACAGGATCTTGCGATCTGTTCGGCATAAAAGGAAAGTTGTAATTTCTTTTTATTTCTTCTTTGATCTCGTTGTAACCGGATCTTATAGAAAGACCGGATCTTTTGTAATCGATAAACTGTTACTTGAGAAAGCAATGAATTCAATGAAGAAAACAACAACTTTCACCACGAACACAACGGTCCTTAGTTTGTCAGTAATGCATTCATCAAATTTTGCGAGAAGTTTAAAATTCAAGACGTCTCATCAACAGCTTACAATCCCACAGCAAATGGATTAGCTGAAGCCTTTAACAAGACTGTCATCAAGCTTTTATCAAAACTCGTGAAGACTAACAAACGAGATTGGGATGATAAGCTCGACAAAGCCCTATGGGCTTACCGCACTACAGTTCGCACGCATACTGGCGTAACCCTATATTCTTTGGTGTGTGGTGTGAAGCCGTCCTTCCATTAGAAATTCAAATTCCATCTCTTCGAATCGCTCTCACAGCCCAGATGACGACCGAAGAACAACATCAGAAACGTCTCGAAAAACTCGAGATGCTCGACGAAAAGCGCTTAGAAGCTTAACAGCACATTGAGTTCTACCAAACCAGAATTTCCCGAGCTTTTGATAAAAAAGTTCGATAATGGAGTTTTAAAGAAGGAGATTTAGTCTTAACCGAACGACAGCCCATGATCCTTACTTTCAAAAGGAAAGGCAAATTTGAGCCCAAATGGGAAGGGTCGTTCGTAGTAGAGACAGTCTATTTGAGTGGCGCATATCTCCTTATTACCAAGGAAGGCGACCGACTTATGATGCCAATAAACGATAAGTTCCTGAAAAAATAGTACCCTTAGTACATTCAGGATAACCAATGTATCGGGAAGTTCCCAGAAGAATACTGCATGTGGTATTCTTAGGGATAACCTAGTTGCTATGAAAGTAATGAATAAGAAATCCACACTTGGACTTTGAATGTATTCAAAGTTGAACCGTATTTTATTATTAATATCGAATTCACCAATTCTCATGAATTCTTTTGCTGAGGTGAGATTTGACTTTTTTGACAGATTAATCTTTTCTCACAAAATCCCCCGCTGATCAAATCAATTGACGGTGGGCCCACCAAAATTTCTCTCTGCCAATTCTTGGCAATTTTTAAAACTTGACGTGTTAAGTCTTGATCACTTAACATCAAAATCCTCCATCGAGTGGCTAGTACAAGTCGGTATTCCTACTGTCATATGTATTCCACTCTCATTATTTTCAGGTCTGTTCGCGGGAAAAATTGGTGCTTTCTTTATTGATGACGTCATTGCTATCTTAAAGAACAACTTTATGCGTTACAGAAAGATCCGGTCTTTTTATAAGATCCGGTTTACAATGAAAATCAAAACAAAGTAAGAAAATTTACAACTTTTCTCTTTTCTCGAACAAATCGCGAGCTCCTGTTATCCGGTCACTCGCTTTGTGGGTTGTTTGCCGGCGCCGATGGTTAATCCGTTGACCACCACGCGATCTCGATCCAAGCAGATCTACGCAGTATAACGGGTATTATTTCACCAAAGAAATAATAGCCGGGAGGGATTGTTTCACCAAGGAAACAACCGCTCGAATCTCGGGATCAAAGACCAAGCTTTGATCCGGAGTGTAGTAGCGTAGATCTGAGATCTTGATCCTCTCGAACTTCTGCCTTTTGTGGTGCGGGTGCTCGCCAAGGATCAGATCTGAATGTCCAAGCTCAAGCCTTCAAAAAACTCTAACACGAGGTCTCAATCCGGCAGAGTTTCGGCTCTCCAAAAGTCCAACCAAAAGTCCTCTCAAATGATGAATCTGAAGGCCTATTTATAGGCTCTCTGAACTGTGCCCTTGTGCACAAGAGAGAGGGGGGGAAAGGGAGCCGGCCACCTTGGGGTGGCTCGGTTTCGGCCGAGTCCCCCCGGGTGTGTTGGGTTCCGTCGTTTTCCGTCTTCCGGTTCTTCGTTTGACTTGTCCGGACTTTGATTTGATAGTCTGGGTCTTTATTTGGTAGTAAATCCGCCTCGGTGTTTGAGTTCAAATCCATTTTGTTGTTGGACGACTCGTTGACTTTCCGAACCGTTGGATTGGCTCCATATGCGAACGTATTCCGTTGCTTGCGTGCCTCGTCGCCTCGTCACTCGAACGTCCGTTGATTTGTCGAATCATCGTGCCGAGCTGTGCTAAGTGACCTATAGGCAATTTTATACGCCTACAGATACCCCCTCCAAAGTATTTCAGTCTCGTTCTTTTATAGAAGAGTCTGGAATGCTTTGGATATGATTGTCCCTACACTGAGTTGGTGTGACGGGACCTTGGAATGACTTTTCGTTATGTATTCCTTCAATCCTTTAGACTATCCGGTGCTTTGTCGAACGTCTGTAAGGGTTTCGGTGCTGCATTTATTGTCTGCCCGTTGTTGGAATTTTGAACTTGAAATCGATTCCTAATTTTCCAATCTTTAGCTCGTGCTTGTTGGTTCAACATATAACTGACCCTCGATTGTTGGCGCTGAGTCTTTATTTGCGATGCGTTGTCCGGCGTCGTGTTATTGAGTTATCCTTAAGAATATTTTTAGAAAAATATTCTCCAGGAACTTCTCAATAAAAATAGGGAATAGTTTATACTCGTATACCTTATTGGAGTATTTCCGTGCCCAAAATGAGCTGAACCGGCACCAAAAAAGGCAATAATTTGGCTCAAAAAAAAATCGTCCGACCCCTCCGAATATGTGGGAGAGGCAAGAATAAACCAAGGATTAAACCCTTGGTCGATTTGAAGTCGTTTCGATGCTTGATTCAGCTTCAATTTGAATTCTGGTTCAATTATGGTTCAAACTGGTTCAACCTGGTTCAAGACTGATTCAATCTGGTTCAACCTGGTTCATGACTGGTTCATGCCTGGTTCAAGACTGGTTCAATCTGGTCTGGTCTGGTTCAGACTGGTCTGGTCTGGTTCAGCCTTATTTGGACTGATTTGGTTTGATCTGGTCTGGTTCAGTCAATTCTGATCCGGTTCAGGGCTGGTTTGGGTCTGGTTCAAGGCTGGTTCACCTCTATAAAACCCCCCTTTCTCTCTCTTTGGGCCGCCCCCCCCCCCCCTTCTCCTCCTCTTTCTTGGATTCCTTTTCCCTCTTGTATTCTTTCCTTCAAATCTTCATAAATACCCTAGATCCATCCTTCCTTTGGATCTTAGATTGAAAAATCCCTCAAAAACCTTCAAATAAAAATTTCTCTCAGGCCCCTCGAGCACGTGGTCTGAGCCTCTTTCAAGATTTGATTTTTGTCGGATCTTCGAGCTTTCTTCAGGTAAATCCTCCACAACTTTGGCTTATTTTATGCTTAATTCAATTTATGGATTTGTGGGATCGCATGTGAGGGTTAGAATCATGATTTGGCGCCTCGAGCTTCTCTTTCAGGGGGTAAATATGCAATAAAAGAGGGACTTTTTTCTGGATTTGATCTTTTAATTTATTTTGCAGATCACCATGTCTCGTATTGTGAAGGGTCAATCCTCTACCGCGTCGGCTGGTGGCACGCCTCCCTCTCATGCCGGTGAGTTATTTTTTTCAAAAATTTGCAAATTAGTCCTTTTTTTCTTGGAAATTTGCAAATTAGTCCTTTTTTCTTGGAAATTTGCAAATTAGTCCTTTTTACTCCGCGTTGTGTTTGGTCGAGACCCTATCTCAAAATAAAGAGGGCGTTTTGACACTGCATTGTGCTTTATAAGACAGAGATATGTTGTCGATATACCATATCTTATGAATACACAATGTGGCCAAATCGTCTCACCCTTTATAAGGCAATGACTCTATCTTACCCATTCATAAGATGAGTTCAATTTCCTTTTGTAACTGGAATTAACAAACGCTTAATTGCTTGCTTTTAGCGGTGAACGGACGCCGTGGGGATGTTTTATCTTTAGTTTCTGCCAGGCAGGCTATCAATCCACTTCCTCGGTTGGATATCCGTGACAGAAGGATGGTGAGTCCCGAAATCATCCTAATATCCGACGATGAAGGAGAAGAGGATCCTATTGCTGTAATTATGTCTGACCAAGAGTCTGTCTTCACGGTCTCCGAATCTGTGCAGAGCATCCTCCAAAAAGTAGAGAAGGTTGTGCAACAAACGGCCACCGCCATTAGTTCTGGACAGGGAAGATCTTATGATTTGCTCCTTTTCATAACAGATAGTCTTGAAGACATTCAGCGTGTAGGTGGCATCCGGCTAGCTGGACGATGTGAGATAAGGCTGACTTGCTTAGAGGAACTCATATATCGCTTGGAAGAGCTAGTACACTTCGACTCATATGACGAGGCCACGCCACTTATGATCGATGCTCAGACTCAGAGGATGCATGAGCGTAAGGCCCGGGAGAGACGTATCTCAGAGCAAGAAGTAATCGTTGCGAACTTGTATGAACGGCAACGTCGTCTGTAGACTAAGATGGATGCTTATAACAATATTGCTGATAGGACGGGGATTAGGACCGCCCAAGGGGAGAGGACTCTAAAAGATTTTGAGCTCGAGAGCACCAGAGTTCAAAATGTTTATAGAAGAGAGCTGGAGGTTCTTCACACGTTGCGCCGAGAAGACGTAACTGCCGACACTGCCGCCATTCTTGCGTATACCAAGCTTCAGAAGGAAGAAGAGGAGAGGGTTCGGGCGGAACACGCCGAGGAACTTGCCGCTGTCAAGGCTAAAATTGCTTCCTTCAGTTTGTCAGATCTGATTTGAGACGTTTTCTTGTATCTCAACTTGGTTTGGTTTTATTAATAAAACAAAGTCTTTTCTTTAACACACTCTTCTTTTCATCATTATGCTTCTCTGTTGATTGTGAATCTGACGATCATAATACTTACAGGATTTTTGGCAAACCCTCAGCCTTCAACGGATTTGATTAGCCTTTACCGACTACCGTTTGAGTCGGGCTAGCATGCGGATTGTTTGAATCCGTTCGCATGTAACGTTGCGCTCAGAGATTGAATTCTCTGAGACTTCGTGCTATGATGCCGAATACATAGACTTCGCCATTGTTACGGGAACAGGCTACCCGGCGACACGTGTGAGGTGTTGACTTTAGGATTTTTGGCTAACCCCCAGCCTTCAACAGATTTGATTAGCCTTTACCGACTACCGTTTGAGTCGGGCTAGCATGCGGATTGTCTAAATCCGTTCCGCACGTGACGTTAAGCTAAAAGAGTTAACTCTTTTAGTGCTACGACATTGAATACGTAGACTTCGTCTTTCTCCTGTGAAAAGACTAAACAGCAACGTGTATGAGACGTTGACTCAGGATTTTTGGCAAATCCTCAGCCTTCAACGGATTTGACATGCTCTTACCGCCTACCGTTTGAGCCGGGCTTACATGCGGATTGTTTTAATCCGTTCCGCACGTGACGTTGTGCTAAAGGAATGAACTCCCTTAGACTTTTTGCTACAATTTCGAATATGTAGACTTTGCCATTGTTATGGGAATAGGCTACCCAGTAACGTGTATTAAACGTTGGCTTATCCCTATTTAGGCTTCGGGACAAAGGTCCCCAGAGTCAGGCTCTGGTATCTTTTTCTACGGATAAAGACCAAACCGGCGACGCGTGTTAGGCGTCGGCATATCCTTTCTTAGGATTCAGGATAAAATTCCCCAAGCGTGTGAGGCCTGGATTTCGGCGTTATTAATAACAGCCTGCCACAATATTGAATATGTGGACGAGTGTTCTTTTCAACGGCTAAGAACTAACCGGTGGCGCGTGTTAGGCGCAGACTTATCCTTACTTAGGTTTTAGGATAAAAGACCCCAGAATCGAACTCTGGTGTTTTTTTCTATGGAAAAAGACTAAACCGGCAGCGCGTGTTAGGCGCAGACTTATCCCTGCTTAGGATTCGAGATAAACTTCCTAGGATGAATCCTAAATTGATAAATTTTGGAAAAAGGATCGATGTGGGAAGGAAGAATTTTATATTCTAATCCCCAAACAAGGAAGGAAGAATTTTATATTCTATTCCTTGATTCTGGAAAGGAAGAATTTTATATTCTATTTCCAGTGCAAGAAAGAAACTAGAAGTGGGATCTCCACTCCGAGAATCTGGAAGACCTAAATAAACTTACCTTTTATAGGATTGGTTATCTGATCGAAAGATGAGTTCTCCGTTTATCGAAGTGAAATTTCAACTTTAGTTATGACCATAAGAAGGTTTAACCAAAGAGAAAAGAAAGGGAGTTCTTTCGTTTATCGAAAGGGGACTCCGAACTGAAAGTGGACCTCTTGTTCATGGAAAGAATCAAGAGGGCCAGAAGAACATTTTTGGAGGACTCACTGTCAATTGGAATTGATCAGTGAGGGGTTTTGGAAAATGAATTTGGGTTATCCTCTGGAATATTAAGTGTAATATTCTTCAAGAAACTTCCCGATAAATGAGTTGTCCTGAATGTACTAGGGATAGTACTTTTTCAAAAACTTCCCATTTATTGGCATTAATTGCCTGACACCCTCTAAAGAAATTAAGCGATAAGCGCCGTTTGAATAGACTGTGTCTATTACAAACGGTCCTTCCCACTTAGGTTCGAATTTACCTTTCTTCTTGGAGGTGAGGATTATTGGTCGGCGAGCAGCGAGGACCAGATCTCCTTCCTTGAAGCTTCTTTGGCGGACCCTTTTGTCAAAAGCCCTGGATATTCTTGCCTGATAGAACTCAATGTGTTGTTGAGCTTCCAAGCGCTTTTCGTCCAACCTCTCGAGTTCCTCGAGACGTTTCTGATGTTGTTCTTCGGTCGTCATCTCCGTTGCGAGAGCGATCCGAAGGGAGGGGATTTGAATCTCCAGCGGTAGCACAGCTTCACATCCGTACACCAAAGAATATGGGGTGGCTCCCGTAGGTGTGCGTATGGTGGTGCGATAAGCCCAGAGCGCTTCCCCGAGTTTATCGTCCCAATCTCGCTTATTGGTTTTCACGAGTTTTGACAAGATCTTGATGATCGTCTTGTTGAAAGCCTCAGCTAATCCATTAGCAGCAGGATAATAAGCCGTTGACGAAACATCTTGAATCTTGAATTTGTCGCAAAACCTGATGAAAGCGTTGCTTATGAATTGTGGACCGTTGTCGTGAATGATCCGCCTCGGCACGCCGTGTCGGTATATGACATGATGCTTGATGAAGTTGATGACATTGTTCGTCTTCACTTCTTTAAGCAGAATGGCTTCAGCCCACTTTGAAAAGTAGTCGGTGATAGCGAGAATAAATCGATCACCTTTGACTGAAGGAGGAAAGATAGGACCGACAATATCCATACCCCATGTCTCGAATGGCCAGGACGTGGTTGACATGTGTAATCGCTCCGGTGGTTGGTGCATATAATTTGCATACACTTGACAAGCGTGACATTCTCGGGCATACTCGATCGCGTCACGAACCATTGTTGGCCAGAAATATCCCATTCTTCTGATTCGATCATACAGCTTGGGACCAGGCTGATGCGCACCGCATTCTCCTTCGTGTGCTTCCTTAAGAACTTCTTTTGCTTCTTTGTTCGAAAGGCATCGGAGAAGCAAATCATCATACCCCCGGCGATATAACGTACGGGTCTCGGTATTGTAAAAGAACCGTGGTGCTCTTCGGCGAATAGATTCTTTTTCCTTTACATCCTCCGGCAAGATGCCATATTGGACGTAATCAATAATGGGAAAGCGCCAATCTTGGGACTCAGACCCGATTTGGGTTGAGTTCACCTCTTTGGCGTTTACGTTTCTATCATCCTCCTCTTCGATATCCATATCGTATATGGGCATGCAGAGTTAGTGTGATCTTACTGTGACCAGCAGTTCAGCTTCGGGCGGTTGCGCGAGTGATACTGCTAGTGCTGCCAGTGCATCCGCATAAGCGTTCTGGAGACGAGGGATGTATTCAATATAGAATTCTTCAAACGAATCCGCCATTCCGATGGCCTCCTAGTGGTACGGAATCAGATCTGGGTTCCTGACTTCATACTCTCCACGAACCTGGTTGACTATCAATTGAGAATCCCCAAAAGCTTCGAGATATTCGACCCCCAGCTCCTTGGCGAAACTGAGTCCAATGATGAGCGCGTTGTACTCGGCTACGTTATTGGAACATGGATTTGTCAGTGAATAAGCTCGAGGCATCACGTGCTTCCCTGGGGAAACTAAGACAACTCCAACTCCGGAAGTGACTTTAGGACATCCAGGGGTTATTGCCTTATTAACTGCTCTTGAAGCACCATCAAAGTATAATTGCCATACTTGTTGGTGTGATGTGGTATTAACCTCGTGGGTTTCATCTGGCAAGTCATCATATACTTCAACCGTATCCGTTGTTGGACTTGCCGCCAAAAGATCACAAATCGCTTGTCCTTTGACCGACTTTTGCTGTTTGAAGTGCAAATCGTACCAGGACAAGAGAAGGGCCCACTTTGCTAACCGCCAATTCATCGAACCCGGTTGAGTCATGAATACCCGTACCAGATTAACGTTAGCAATGACGTAAATCGTCTGGCCAACCAAGTAATGTCGCATCTTCTGTACTGCGAATACCAATGCGAGACATTCTTTCTCGATCATCGGGTATCGAGACTCGGCACCTATCAAGGTCCTACTTAGATAATAGACTGCCTGTTCGTGACCATTATCATCGTCTTGTGCTAGTAAAGCACTTATCGAGTGGTTCATCGCCTTGATATAAATCAAGAACGGTTTACCTGATTTTGGTGTAACAAGAACAGGGGGATTCATCAGATATGCCTTGATATCTTCGAATGCTTTTTGGCAAGCATCGTCCCAAATAAATGACACGCCCTTCTTGTTTAGCTTAGAAAATGGTTGGCACTTCCCAGAAAGATTTGAGATGAACCTCCGGATGTAAGCTAAACGCCCTTGCAATCCTCTGAGCTCTCTTAGATTCCTCGGGGGTT
>BQKN01062267.1:7284-20983 GCA_022839385.1 Asparagus kiusianus
GTTGACCGGCGTTGACCCGAGGGTTTTGGATCGTCAAACATTGACTTGGATCGCAACTGTTTGACTGGCGTCGACCTAGGGTTACGCGCTGACCGGCGTCTACCCGAGGGTATCAAATCGTCGAAAGTTGACTTGTGTGGAATTCATCAACAACAATCGGTGAAAAATCGGTACATCCAGGATTCAGAAAAGGCTCGCGGGGTCAAAATCCGATCAAAACACCCCCGGGGTGTCTTCACAACACCGAGACACCCTTGGGGTGTCTCGGCATTGCCGAGACACCCTTGGGGTGTCTTTGGCCAAGCCGTGGTCCCCCCTATCTCTTTCGTTCTTTTCTTGTTTTGTTTTGTTCTCCCCTTTCATTTCAAATTTCAAAAGAGATTCTTCTCCCCCTTCTTCTTCCTCATAACATTTCTCCATTGCTTTTTCTTCTAAGAACCCATCAACCCATAAGAAAGTTTAGATTTTTGGTGGGTACCCATTGGCCGAAACTTGCCTCCTTCGATTAGGGTTTCTTCCTACATCCCCAAGCTCAAAGAAAGCTCCTTTGATTTGGTAAGTCCTCTTCACAATCATCTCATCATTTTTTTTTTATAAAGATTGCATCTTTATGCTCGTAGTAGATAAGGGGTTATGTATGCACAATGTTTTGGGGGTTTTTGTGCAAAGGGGTCAATATGGCCGAATTTTGGAGGGCTTATTTGCAAAATAGGGCTGAAATTCGTGGGGGCTTTTATGCAAAAATGGTGTTGAAATTTTGAGGCTTGGATTCATGTCCATTTGATCAAGAAAAGTGAGGGGTGCTATATGCAAGAGGATCAAAGAGTTGTTGAGGGGTTAATTTACAAAACAGCCCATAAATGTTTTAGAGGGGCCTATTTGCAAAAGGGCAGCGAATTTAAGGCTGAAATTCAAGGAGTTTAGACCACAAACTCATGATCAAATTTTTGATAAAGGCATGCGGAGACCAAACCAAAATTTGTGGAGGGTTTTTATGCAAAATTGGCTAAATTCTGCAAAAAGGCTTATTTGCAAAATTTAACCAAAATTGTGGGGTACTGGGGTGCTAGATGATCGAATGTGATGATCATGACCCGGGTCACGCGTGTCCTTGACCCGAATTTGGCCTTGAACACGAGGGGTATTTTGGGTATTTCACCAAAATTTACCGCGAAAATAACAATTATTATTTCGCGCACATGAAATTTGTAGGTTTAATTAGACTTCAACTATAAAATCCTATTTATTCATAGGATTTAAGTTCAAGTGCTTAATTTCCCTCTTTTTTTTATTTCGTGTACTCATATTGTACCTGACGCACTGCTTTTCATTGCAGACTTGCGATGTCTCCTCGTCGCCCTCGACCTTCCAGGAGTCGCTCCCATTCGCAGCACAGCGAGGAAGAGGTTCCCGCGGTATCTTCTTCAGCGGCTTCTTTCTTTGGGGGTGAGAATTTACATTTTCTGTATCCCCGATTGACCTCTCCGCGGGTCATGAAGGAAGAACCGATATCCCTCTTCGCGGGGGTTAAGGTTTCGGACTTGTCTTGCTTAGCCAATTCAAGTCTTCGGGTATATTGGGGTGATCTTGTGTCGTCTTGCACCTTAGGGATCGGTGTGTGTTATCACGTTGTCTACGTGATGATGCATACCGATCTCCCAGTGTAGGACACTCGAAATCGTCTCTCCAATAACCCCGTGAAGGAGCTTATCTCATCTTCATGGGCTGGATTTTCTGACTCCATCCTCGCATTGTTGCAGTTGAGTTTCCCGGGGGTAGCCTTCCTTCTCATGCCAATACCGGTTGTAGCCGTGAGGTTTTCTCTTCGGCTTCCGTCAGGCAGGTCATTGATCCACTCCCCCAGTTCGACAGAGATCGTTCTGACGAATCCTGTCGCTTGATACGGGATGGAGGGCGTCATTGTTTACGCCAACTTATTACAGATGCTCCCCTTACTGCGGATTCTTCCTCCACACAGGCTTTAAAGAAGCCGGATTTTCTGTTCGGAGATCATACTGAGGATCCTGCTACATTGACTCTTACTGAGGAGCACTGGCTAACTCTCGATGAAGGAGCTCTTTTGTATATTCCCTCCATTCCTCGTCAATATTCTTTAACTCATTTGGAGAGACAGGCTGTGGGGCGACAGATGTCTTGGCACCTTACTGATGAGGCTGAGCGAATTCAGTGTGGATATGTCTCTCATCATAAGAGTCCTGGTTCTATTGGGTATCATTCCATTCGCGGTCTTCGACCAGGGATCATGGGTCTTGACACCGCACCCCCAGGCGAGGTATCGGTAGCTGCTCCTACCGTGAGGAATCATCTGGCTCAGCTTGGAAGACGGTTACCTCCACCAGATTACAGATGTTACGGTGGGCTTCCTCACTAGCCAAGGGGTGGTGGACCCGCATGACCAGTTACGTCTTGGGGCGCTGGGAGAGGGATTTGAAGGGCAGTGGATTGTATGCACCCATACGAGCCACCATGCACGGACTCCCGGTCAGCTGCCGCCACTTTTTGGCGTTGTTAGAGACATATATGCCTGATAGTAACACATTCTTGACCAGCGGCGGAGAGCTAGGGTTGGCTCTTCATGAGATGCATCAGGTTTCCGGCCTTCCGATGGGGGATTGTCCGTATCAGGAGTACTTTCCTTTGAACCAGCAGTTGGGGTGGTTGAAGAAAGATAATCTTGATATGTATGATACTCTCTGGGACCTCACTTGTCACTATCATACCTCCTTGCTCCAGACTTCTCCTTCAGTAAAGACGAAGAAGAAGATCAGCTTGAAGCAGTTTGCTCTCTATCTGTTTCCTAATTTGGAGGGTGATTCCGGAGAGCCCATACATGAGTTAGACGTCTTGACCCCTTCCGCTATTAACGAGCTGATGGAGAAGAATGAGACTCGTTCTTATACCCTTGCTAGTGTTGAGGGAGCTTTTCCTGCAGGAACCAAGTTCCGTTCGTTCCTCCGTCGCGCACAGAAGTCTATCGAGCCTCGGTCTCTGCTGGCAGGCTATCTTGCGCTCTGGTTGAAGAAGTGTGTTGTTCCATACCAGGCTTCGGACGCTCTCCCTCTCGAGGTGCTCTTCCCCGCGGTTCAGCTAGCTAATGGGAGGGAGCTTTCTCTGCTCCCAGCGATGGTTGCCAGCATCCATTGCGGGCTTAGGAGTGTGGTGAGTGGTTTTGCTCAGGTGGGTCCTGAACCATCGACCGAGCTCGTTTGTCCGAAGGTCGAGCTTCCCTACGCGTATCTGATGGCGTGGCTCGTTCTTCACCGTCCTGACCTGATGTCGGCGCCCAGTGCCGTTGATGTTCCTGTTCCTTTCATTCAGCTGTTGGAGAGGAGCAAGTGGCTTGAGAAGAAATTCAGTGATGTACAACAAGAACTCCAAGTTCGCAAGAGTTGGGAGTTCTTCAAATGCTTTCCTCACTTCTCGGGTCGCTATGGTGACGTGCTAGTCGACGAGGAGAAACCTAGAAGTGACCGGACTGTTCTCCACATCGGTTACTTCCGTTGGTTGGTGAACATCCGTGTCGGATATCTTGTTCTCCGGGTGAAGAATCGGTGCCACATAGAGCCTTATCTCCCTTGCCGTTTTGCTCGTCAGTTCGGCTATGACCAACTATATGTTGGGAATCCCAGCCGTAGTTTGAAGGTTGAGGGAGGGCTTATTGACGGCGTACGAGCATGGCTGTGGACTATGGTGGGCTGCACTGGAGCCCATTTTGCTCTCCTTTCTTATAGACGCAAGCCGATGATTACTTTCCTTAGCTGCAAGTGGTTCCTTTCCGCCCATGAATCCGTAGGGGTGAGGAGTCTTTCAGAATTACAGTCCGAACACTTGGTTCAGGCTGCTATGAAGGTTGCTCGCCAGGCTGAGCTTGCTCGGAAGCAGGGGAAGAGGCCTGCCCAATCTCCTCTTCCAAGCAAAGCTGATGATGAGCTCCTTGCTACGGATGGCGATGAGACTTTTGAGGAGGAATATACGGACATAGACACCGACCAAGAAGAACTTGATGCAGGTTTGTCATGCTCTTGACTTTCTTTCTTAATTGGTATCAATGAAAGATTCTCGCTCGTTTGATGACCATTATCACTTTAGACTGGACAGTTGATGAGTCACTCGCTTCTCGTTATACGAGCTCGGGACCCAACAACCCAGTTCCCACGCATGTTGAGACGTGTGGCCAGTCCGGGCATGACCGACCTGTTGGTCCTAGGAGGGCTAGTACCTTGAAAAGGAAGAAGATCGCTCACAAACCACCCGTTGGCCAGCGTCATTATGGAGTGGATTTAGGCGACATTGCCGGTGGAGAGGAAGTTATCATCTTGTTGTACACCTTTTTATTGCTTTAAGGTGATTTACCTTTTGGGATTCGCAATCATGTTTTAAGCTTCAGGGTTCTTTGAAGAGGGCGAGCTTCCACCGGATCCGGTATTCCCTGGGTCTGATAACATGGACTGCTTCATGCAGCAGATGTGCGACGCCCTTCATGACGGCTCCTTAGGCATCGATCTAAACATTGATCTTGAGCAGACAGACGGGGTTGAGCCCGCCGGTCCATACTCAGGCATACCTACATCCAATGATGCCCTCTGTTTTCGGGAAAAGTTGCTGTTTTCATTGTTCTTCAAATCTGTTACAACTTCAGTCGTTATAACAAGAATGAAATAAAAAGTCGATCTTTTTATAAGATCTCCTTGCACAATAAAACAAAGATTACAACTTTATCGAAAATAAACACAAGATCCCATTTTGGTGCGGTCTTGCTTGCGTGGGTCTTTTGCCTGTGACGGGGATGTTGATATCCGTGGACCACCGATCGATCAGATACGTTTTGGAAAAATCCGGCAGAGTTTCGTCGATCCGCATGAGATCTAGAAACTCGAAGCTCCTATCTCGGCTAAAGTGAGATATTTGCTCTTCTTAGTATCACCGCCAAGGGGCAACACTAAGGAAAAGAGAGGGAGGAATGAAGAAGAAGTCTTCTTTGCTATAGAAGGCACGATCACTCCTTGCTGCAGCAGGGCTTCGCCAAGGCTCTCCAAAACTCCAGCTCCAAGCTCCAAGCTCTAGCCTTGCTCTCCCAAAAATCCAGCCCAAAATCAATACCAAGAGTCCCTTCAAATGAAGGCCTAAGGGGTCCTTTTATAGGCCAAGAGGAGTGAGGGGGTGCTAAAAGGTGAGGACACCCCTGGGGTGTCTTGGTTTTGCCAAGACACCCCTCGGGTGTTTCGACCTCGCCGGAACACCGCCGGGTGCCTCAGTTCAGTCCGAGACTGTCCGCTGTGTAACCACTATTGACTTTTCATCCCAACTCGGATTTGAGTCATTTCGGATGCGTTGGAATTCTGATGAAGAGCTCTGTCGATCCCGATGGTTGGATTATCAGTGAGGCGAACGGGATACGAAGGGCGTTGCTCTCTTTGCGGCGATCGCGGGGTTCCCGGTCAGTCCGCATCCCCGTTATTCTGAAATTCTGTCGGCTCACGTAGCTCGTCGATTCACATCAGGCGCTTATCGATGTCAATCAAACTCTTGTGAACCGGGTAGTGACGTTCATCGCCATTTGTTTAACACTGAGCTGTTCGCGGGGACCTATCGGCAATTTTTGATGCCTACAGATACCCCCTCCAAAGTGTTCCGGACTCGTTTCTTTTATAGAAGAGACCGGAATACTTTGGATATGATTGGTCCAGCCTTTGATCGGCATAAAGGACCTATGGTTAGCTTCAACTCTCAGCTCCTTCGATTTTCGGTTTATCCGATGCTTTGACGAATAACTGAAGTTCTCCCGGCGCTGCGTTTATCGACTGGCCATCGTCGGAGTCTCGAGTCTACAACTGGTGAGTTGAGTTTGGCTCGTGTCATTCAGTTGACTTTTGAACTTACTATCCCTGTCACATCGTGTTGACTTGGGGTTTCGGATCACTGTGTGTTGACTTTTTGTCGCAACGCGTTGAACGGCGTTGACCTAGGGTTACGCGTTGACTGGCGTTGACCCGAGGGTTTTGAATCACCATGCGTTGACTTTTGTCGCAACGCACTGACAGGCGTTGATCCTGGGTTACGCGTTGACCGGCGTCTACCCGAGGGTTTCAAACGTCGATGGTTGACTTTTTTGGTCGCAACGCATTGACGGGCGTTGACCCAGGGTTACGCTTTGACCGGCATTTACCCGAGGGTTTGGAATCGCCACACGTTGACTTTTGTCGCAACACGTTGACTGGCGTTGACCTAGGGTTACGTGTTGACCGGCATTGACCCTAGGGTTTTGAATCACCGTGCGTTGACTTTTGTCGCGACGCGCTGATCGGCGTTGACCCAGGGTTACGCGTTGACCGGCGTTTACCCTAGGGTTTCAAATCGCCACACGTTGACTTTTGTCGCAACGCACTGACGGGTGTTGACCTAGGGTTACGCGTTGACCGACGCCACCCTTAGGGTTTCGAATGTCGAAGGTTGACTTTTTGTCGCAATGCTTTGACGGGCGTTGACCCAGGGTTACGCGTTGACCGGCGCCACCCTTAGGGTTTCGAATGTCGAAGGTTGACTTTTTGTCGCAACGCCTTGACCGGCGTTGATCTGGGGTTACGCGTTGATCGACGCCACCCTTAGGGTTTAGAACATCGATGGTTGACTTTTTGGTCTCAACGCATTGATCGGCGTTGACCCAGGGTTACGCGTTGACCGGCGCCACCCTTAGGGTTTCGAATGTCGCAGGTTGACTTGTGTTGAATTCACCAACATATTCAACAATCGATGAAGAATCGGCGCGATTCGAGGTCCAGAACAAGCGGGGGGGGGGTCAAAACTGGGTCAAAACACCCCCGGGGCACCTCAGCAAAACCGAGACACCCTTAGGGTGTCTCGGCATTGCCGAGACACCCTTGGGGTGTCTCGGTTTTGCCGAGACACCCCTAGGGGTGTCTTTGTTCAACCGTGGCCCCCCCTCCTATTTCATCTCTTTTCCTCTTTTGTTTTGTTCCTCCTCCTTTAATTCAAAATTCAAAAGAGATTCTTTCTCTCCTTCTTCTTCCTCTAAACCTCCTCCATTGTTTTCTTCCAAGAACCCATCAACCTCCCATAGAAGTTCGGATTTTGTGTGCTCCCCGTTGGCCGAAAGTTTTCTCCTCCAATTAGGGTTTCTTCCTTCCTCTTCAAGCTCGAATCTTGGCCCTTGGAATTAGGGGTTTTCAAGCCTCTTGATTTGGGTAAGTTTCCCTTCAACACCCTCTCATTTTTTGTAAAGATTGAATATTTATGCTTGTGGTAGACAATAGGTTGGGTATACACCAAACTTTGGGGGGTTTTGTGCAAAAGAGGCAATATGGCCGAATTTTGGAGGGCTCATTTGCAAAAATGGGACTGAAATTCGTGAGGGCTTTTATGCAAAAATGGAACTGAAGTTTTGAGGCTTGGATTCATGTCCATTTGGTCAAAAAATGTGAGGGGTGCTTTATGCAAGAGGATCAAAGGGTTGTTGAGGGGCTTATTTGCAAAACAGCCCATAAATGTTTTAGAGGGGCTTATTTGCAAAAAGGCAGCAAATTCAAGGCTGGAATCCAAAGAGTTTGGACCACAAATTCATGATCAAATTTTTGATAAAGGCATGTGGAAACCAAACCAAAAATTTGTCGGGGGGTTTTTATGCAAAATTGGCTAAATTCTGCAAAAGGGTTTATTTGCAAAATTTAACCAAACTTGTGGGGTATCGGGGTGCAATGTGATCGATTATGATGATCATGACCCCGATCACGCGTGTCCTTGACCCGAATTTGGCCTTGAACACGAGGGGTATTTTGGGTATTTCACCAAAATTCACCGCGAAAATAGCAATTATTGTTTCACGTGCATGAAACTTGCAGGTTTAATTAGACTTCAACTATAAACCCTATTTATTCATAGGATTTAAGTTCAAGTGCTTAATTTCCCCTTTTAAATTTCGCGTATGTATATTGTACCTGACGCATTGCTTTTTATTGCAGATTTGCGATGTCTCCGTGTCGCCCTCGGCCTTCCAGGAGTCGCTCCCACTCGCAGCACAGCGAGGAAGAGGCTCCCGCGGCATCTTCTTCAGCGGTCTCTTTCTTCGGGGGTGAGAATTTACATTTTCTGTATCCCCGATTGACCTCTCCGCGGGTCATGAAGGAAGAACCGATACCCTTCTTCGCGGGGGTTAAGGTTTCGGACTTGTTTTGCTTAGCCAATTCAAGTCTTCGGATATATTGGGGCGATCTCGTGTCGTCTTACACCTTACAGGTCGGTGTGTGTTACCACGCTATCTACGTGATGACACATACCGTCCTCCCGGTGTGGGACACTCGAAATCGTCTCTCCAATTATCTCGTGCATAATCTCATCTCACCTTTATGGGATGGATTTTCTGACTTCATCCTTGCTTTGTTGCAGTTGAGTTTCCCGGGGGTAGCCTTCCTCATCATGTTGCTACTGGTTGTAGTAGGGAAGCTTTCTCTTCGGCTTCCGCTAGGTAGGCCGTTGATCCACTTCCTCAGTTCGACAGGGACCGTTCTGACGAATCCTGTCGCTTGATACGGGATGGGGGGCGTCATTGTTTACGCCAACTTATTACAGATGCTCCCTTTACCACGGATGCCACCTCTACTCAGGCTTTACAGAAGCCCGGCTTCCTGTTTGGAGATCACGCTGAGGATCCCGCTACATTGACTCTTGCTGAGGAGCACTGGCTGACTTTCGATGAAGGAGCTCTTTTGTATATTCCCTCCATTCCTCGACAGCATTCCTTCACTCATTTGGAGAGACAGGCTGTGGGTTGACAGATGTCCTGGCACCTTACTGATGATGCTGAGCGAGTTCAGTGTGGATACGTCTCTCATCATAAGAGTCCTGGTTCTATTGGGTATCATTCCATTCGCGGTCTTCGATCGGGGATCATGGGTCTTGACACTGCACCCCCAGGCGAGGTATCGGTAGCTGCTCTTACCGTGAGGAATCGTCTGGCTCAGGTTGGAAGACGGTTACCTCCACCAGATTGCAGATGTTACGGTTGGGCTTCCTCACTAGCCAAGGGGTGGTGGACCCGCTTGACTAGTTATGTCTTGGGGCGCTGGGAGAGGGATTTGAAGAGCAGTGGATTGTATGCACCCATACGAGCCACCATGCACGGACTCCCAGTCAGCTGTCGCCACTTCTTGGTGTTGCTAGAGACATATATGCCTGACAGTAACACCTTCTTGACCAGTGGCGGAGAGTTAGGGTTGGCCCTACATGAGATGCATCAGGTTTCCGGTCTTCCGATGGGGGATCGTCCGTATCAGGAGTACTTTCCTTCGAACCAGCAGTTGGGGTGGTTGAAGAAGGATAATCCTGATATGTATGATACTCTCTGGGACCTCACGTGTCACTATCATACCTCCTTGCTCCAGACTTCTCCTCCAGTAAAGACGAAGAAGAAGATCAGCTTGAAGCAGTTTGATCTCTATCTGTTCCCTAATTTGGAGGGTGATTCCAGAGAGCCCATACGTGAGTTAGACGTCTTGACCCCTTCCGCTATCAATGAGCTGATGGAGAAAAATAAGACTCGTTCTTATACCCTCGCCAGTGCTGAGGGAGCTTTTCCCGTAGGAACCAAGTTTTGTTCAATCCTCGGTCGCGCACAGAAGTCTATCGAGCCTCGGAGCCTGCTGGCAGGCTATCTTGCGCTCTGGTTGAAGAAGTGTGTTGTTCCATACCAGGCTTCAGATGCTTTCCCTCGCGAGGTGCTCTTCCCCGCGGTTCAGCTAGCTTATGGGAGGGAGCTCTCTCTGCTCCCAGTGATTGTTGCCAGCATCTATTGCGGGCTCAGGAACGTGGTCAGTGGTTTTACTCAGGTAGGTTCTGAACCATCGACCGAGCTCGTTTGTCCGAAGGTCGAGCTTCCCTACGCGTATCTGATGGCGTGGCTCGTTCTTCACCGTCCTGACCTGATGTTGGCGCCCGCTGCTGTTGATGTTCCTGTTCCTTTCATTCAGCTGTTGGAGAGGAGCAAGTGGCTTGGGAAGAAATTTAGTGATGTGCAATAGGAACTTCAAGTTCGTAAGAGTTGGGAGTTCTTCAAATGCTTTCCTCACTTCTTGGGTCGCTATGGTGACGTGTTAGTCGACGAGGAGAAACCTAGAAGTGACCGGACTGTTCTCGACATCGGTTACTTCCGTTGGCTGGTGAACATCCGTGTCGGATATCTTGTTCTCCGGGTGAAGAATCGGTGCCATATAGAGCCTTATCTCCCTTGCCGTTTTGCTCGTCAGTTCGGCTATGATCAGCTATATGTTGGGAACCCCAGCCGTGGTTTGAAGGTTGAAGGAGGGCTTATCGACGGCGTACGAGCATGGTTGTGGACTATGGTGGGCTGCACTGGAGCCCATTTTTCTCTCCCCTCATATAGACGCAAGCCGATGATTACCTTCCTTAGCTGCAAGTGGTTCCTCTCTGCCAGCGAATCCATAGGTGTGAGGAGTCTTTCAGAATTACAGTCCGAAAACTTGGTTCAAGCTGCTATGAAGGTTGCTCGCCAGGCTGAGCTTGCTCGGAAGCAGGGGAAGAGGCCTGCCCAATCTCCTCTTCCAAGCAAAGCTGATGACGACGAGACTTTTGAGGAGGAATATGTGGACATAGACACCGACCAAGAAGAACTTGATGCAGGTTTGTCATGCCCTTGATTTCCTCTCTTAATTGGTATCAATGAAAGATCTTTGCTCGTTTGATGACCCTTATCACTTTAGGTAGAGCAGTTGATGAGTCGCTCGCTTCTTGCTATACGAGTTCGGGACCCAACGACCTAGTTCCTACGCACGTTGAGACGTGTGACCAGCCCAGGCATGATCGACCCGTTGGTTCTAGGAGGGTTGGTACCTCAAAAAGGAAGAAGATTGCTCACAAACCACCCGTCGGCCAGCGTCCTTATGGAGTGGATTTAGGCGACATTGCCAATGGAGAGGGAGGTAACATCCTGTTGTATATTTTTTTATTGCTTTAAGGTGATTTACCTTTTGGGATTCGCAATCATGTTTTAATCTTCAGGGTTTTTTGAAGAGGGCGAGCTTCCATCGGATCCGGTATTCCCCGGATCTGATAACATGGATTGCTTCGTGCAGCAGATGTGCGACACCCTTCGTGATGGTTCCCTGGGTATCGATCTAAACATTAATCTTGGGCAGGCAGACGGTGTTGAGCCCACCGGTCGATACTCAGGCATACCTGCATCCGATGATGCCCTCCTCCGACACGGGGAAAGAGAATCTTCTGCTTCTGCGGTAGGTATTGCAGGGTTTTCCTTTCTTCCTTATCTTCTTATACATATCTCCAACATCTGGGTTGCCCTGCAGGTGTTGCGATGGAAAAGCCAGCTGGGGAAGGAGCCTTTCACGGCGTAGGTTTCGAGGAACAGGGGTGTGCTCCTATACCAAGTTTCTCGAAACCCGACGCCGGGTTATTAGCCGATATGCTGGCTGAACAGACTTCCAGAGGGACTGTGAGACCACTCTTTGGGAGTGATTCATTCACAGGTATATATCCGATTCCCCTCATCTTTTCCTTCTTTCATCCAACTAATGGAGAAGTGTAACTATAGGACCAGGCATTGCGCCTGATGCTACTACGGTTACTGGAGCTGATAGTTTGCATGAGGGTGGTGTTTCCCCGTTACATCCGGGAGGTATGACTGATCTGCCTACAAGGGTTGATATACCTTCCATGACCATCCCTGCCATTATCCCGGAGTCTGTCGGACCTCAGTCCGAGGGAACCTCCGTTGGCATAGGTACGCTCGGAATTTGACTTTGAATTTCCTCATTGTACTCGATGATCCCTTAGCTTTCTATATCGTTGCTTGCAGGATCTCGCTCTTCTCTGTATGAGCGTGTCCGCGCCCTTCTGGCCGATACCGATCCAGACAGAGACATCTTCCGTATGGACCTTGGCTTTTTTACCGCCTTTTATAACGGCATGATCGAGAAGCTTCTTCACAGAGAGTACTGTTTCGATCAGTTCAGGCGTTCCTTTTCTCGTCACATGATGATGATGAGGGAAGAGTGACATCCAGAGTTGGCCGATTCCTTCACTGCCGAATTTGCTGTTTTGGAATCAAAGATCCGAGAGCTGAGGGAGTTGAAGGCTGGTGGAGCTTCCTCTTTTGTATCCTCTCAGATGGAGGATAGGCTGACGCAGTGGGATGACCTGAGATCTTCCATTGGCAGCGAGCTTCGATCACGTGAGCATTATGTTGCACAGCTGATGGCTACCCTGGCGAAGAAGGATGCCGGCAGAGCCGAGTTACTCAGCTCCTTGGATTCCACCCGCGAGGAGATAGCTAGGCTGAAGGAGGCCTTGAGGCGTGCCGAAGAGTCCGCTACTCTTATCGCCGAGGACCTGGCTGGATTAGAGCGTTCTCGTGAATGGACACTCGATAAGCTGGGATCGACACAGGAGGGATTGATGAAGCTAAGTGAAGCCGCGGAGGTCTTAAGCAGTTCTGAAGACTCTGTCCGAGCTAGCCTGCAGGCAGAACTTGAGCAGGACTACATGGACAGGCTCTCTAGTTTAGAGTCCCATGTTCTTAGCTATCAGTTGCCTTCGGGCTAACGAACTTGTTGTTGTATGCTTTTGGCTTGATCTATTACTAGAGACCCCGTATTTGCTTCTTTCGCAGGATTTCTTGGCACACCCCCAGCCCTCAATGCTATGACTTTGAATACATAGACTTCACTATTTCTTATAGGGAAAAGGGCACCCCGCACCGCGTATTAGGCGATGACTTATCCCTTCTTAAGCTTCGGGATAAAATTCCCCAGGTTTAGACCCTGGTGTCTTCTTTAATCGGCGAAAGATTAAACCGGCAATGCGTGTTAGGCATAGACTTTGGGATTATTGGCAAACCCCCAGCCTTCAACGGGTTTGATGTGCCTTTACCTATTACCGTTTGAATCGGGCTAGCATGCGAATTGTCTAGGTCCGTTCCGTATGTAACGTTGTGCTAAGAGAGCAAGCTCTCTGAGACTTTGTGCTTTGACGCCGACGGGTATCCCGCACCGCCCCGTGCACAAAATGCACGGACTGGAAGTTTGGGATTGTGCCTTTTCGAAGACAAACTGAGAGACGAAGAATTTTATATTCTATCTCCCAGTGCTGAAGAGGAGGGATTTTATATTCTATCTCCAGCTGGAAAGGAAACTCGAGGTGGGATCCCCACCCCCAGAATCCGAAGGATGAAACTAGGAGTGGGATCTCCACTCCGAGAATCGAAAAGTTCAAACGACCCTAACTTTTATAGGATTGGTCATTTGAATCTGAAGAGGAAGAATTTTATATTCTATCTTCAGCAGTAAAGGAAACTCGGGGTGGGATCTCCACCCCCAGGATCCGAAGGATGAAACTAGGAATGAGATCTCCACTCCGAGAATCGAAAAGGTTCAAACGACCCTAACTTTTATAGGTTTGGTCATTTGAATCTGAAGAAGCTTAATTTCTACCCTAACTTTTATAGGTTTGGTGGAAAAAGAAGCAAAGGCAACTTTTCGTTTATCGAAAAGGAATGACTCAGTCTTAGTCTTGGCCATGGTAAGCTTGACTAAGTGAGAGCGGGGAACAACCCTAACTTTTATAGGTTTGATTGTCCGGATTGAAAATGGACCTCTCGTTCATTGGAGGAATCGAGAGGAGATTTTGGTTGTGG
>BQKN01062269.1:0-28124 GCA_022839385.1 Asparagus kiusianus
CAAAGATATAATGAATTCAGCAACAAGACCGACTTTTGACGAAAACAGAGATTAGCTCTAAGCATTATAATTTCTTGTTAATTAATAGGTAGGAATTGTGTGGCTCCCAAAGACATAGGCAGTTATCGAACCTCGTTAAATCTTGGTGTACTTTCTTCTATACTGTGTTTCTGCTGTTTTAGGGATTTCTGCTGTAAATACCCAACAAGTGGTATCAGAGCATAAAACGATTTAGAGAAAGTCAGATTCAAGTAGGAGCGATGGTCGCATATGAAGGAAAGGTGAGAATTGAGAAGTTTGATGGAACAGATTTTGGATTCTAAAAAATACAGATAGAGGTTTATCTGTATCAGAAAAATCTGTATCAACCCCTTTCAGGGAAGAAGCCGGAGTTTATGAAGCAAGATGAGTAGAATCTTCTAGACAGACAAGCCCTCGGAGTTATCAGATTGACATTGACTCGCAATGTTGCGTTCAACATAGCGAAGGAGAAGACCACGGCCGGTCTTATGGTAGCACTCTCAAATACGTATGAGAAAACATCAGCCACAAATAAAGTTCATTTGATGCGGCAGTTGTTCAATTTGAGAATGGCAGAAGGCACGTCAGTAGCACAGAACCTCAATGAACTCAACACGGTTACAACCCAATTGAGTTCAGTTGAGATTAAGCTTGATGAGGAAGTTCGAGCGTTGATACTTTTGTCTTCCTTACCAGAAAGCTGGAATGCTACAGTCACGGCTATGAGTAGCTCGTCGGGAAGAAACAAGTTGAAGTTCGATGACGTTCGTGATCTGGTTCTCAGTGAGGAGATCCGATGGAGAGAGTCGGGTAAAACTTCAACCTCTTCAGTATTGCATACAGAGTCAAGAGTAAGAAATTCAATGAGAAGGAATGGATGAGGAAATCAAACTACAGAGGTAGATCAAGGGACAGGAGGTCCAAGTCAAGGAATCAAAGCAATAGCTCGAAGGCTTTCGAGTGTTGGAATTATGAAAAAACCGAGCACTACAAGAATCAATGCAAGAGTGCACAGAAGGAGAAGGAAGCGAAGGAGAGGTGAAAGTCACTTCCACCTCGGAAGGAGATGATGCATTGATCTACTCTTTGGAGAGCAAGGAAGAGCCTTGGGTGTTAGACTCTGGAGCGTCGTTCCACGCCACTTTGCAAAAAGAATTCTTCAAGAAGTATACCCCGGGAAATCTTAAATATGTATACCTTAGTGATGATCAACCGTGTGCTGTTGTGGGCAAAGGCGTAGTGAAAATTAAGTTGAATGGGTCAGTATGAGAGCTGAAGAATGTCAGACATATTCCTGACCTAAGGAAGAGCTTAATATTCGTAGGCCAGTTGGCTGGTGAAGGATACACTATGACCTTCTATGGAGATGATTGGAAGATCTTAAAAGGCACAATAACGATTGCCCGAGGCAGAAAGACGGGTATCCTATATATGACAGTAGGTGCACGTTGCTTGATCTTAGTTACAGCTGGCGATGAGACTTCAAATCTATGGCACCAAAGATTCGATCATATGAGTAAAAAGGGGATGAAGATTATGCACATAAAGGAAAAACTCTCAGGCTTGAAATCAGTAGATTGATATGTGTGAAGAATGCATACTTGGAAAGCAGAAGAGAGTCAGCTTTCAGACAAGTGGAAAAACCCCCTAGGAAGGAGAAGTTGGAGCTCGTTCACTCAGACGTTCGAGGACCAACCACCACTACGTTAATTGGTGGGAAACACTACTTCGTGACTTTCATCGATGATCACTCTCGAAAAGTGTGGGCCTACTTTCTGAAGTATAAGTCAGAAGTATTTGAGGCTTTCAGAAGATGGAAAGCCATGGTCGAGAATAAGACCGGTCTGAGAATAAAGAAACTCAGGGCCGATAATGGTGGTGAATATGAAGATACCAGATTTAAGAAGTTCTGCTATGAGCACGGGATCAGAATAGAGAGGACCATACCCGGCACGCCTCAGCGCAATGGTGTGGCTGAGGAACCGAATGTTGATAGAGAGAGCTAGAAGCATTCGGATACAGTCAGGCCTATCAAAGCAGTTCTGGGCAGAAGCAGTCAACACCATAGCTTACTTGATCAACCGAGGTCCATCGGTTCCATTGGAGCACAGAATACCAGAGGAGGTATGGAGCGGAAAGGAGGTAACCCTCTCACATCTTAATGTTTTCGGTTGTGTAGCTTATGTGCATATTTGTGATCAAGGCAGGAACAAGCTTGATCCCAAGTCTAAGAAATGCATTTTCATCGGCTATGGTGAAGATGAGTTCGGCTACCGCATTTGGGACAACAAAAACAAGAAGGTGATCAGGAGCAGAGATGTAATATTCAACGAGAAGATAATGTACAAGGATATGCACAAGACAGATGACTCAGAAGAGAGAATTAACATTTGTAGATGAAGATGATGCCCCGAATAACCTCTCGAAAGAACCCAATGTAGAAGATCCTCAGCTAGAAGAGCCTGTTGGACAAGATGGTGCGCAAGAGCCTGACACACGAGCTCCGATATTGAGAAGATCTTCTCAGCCTCCTGTGCCCAACAGAAGATACATGAACTATCTGTTATTGACAGATGGAGGAGAGCCTGAAAGCTTTGATGAAGCCTGTCAGAGTGGAGATGTGAGCAAGTGGGAGCTTTCCATGAAAGATGAGATGAAGTCTCTCACTTAAACCAAATGTGGGAACTAGCTGAGTTACCCGCAGGAAGAAGGCACTCCACAACAAATGGGTGTACCGGGTAAAAAAGAGGAATATGATAGCTCCAGAAGATATAAAGCCCGGCTAGTCGTCAAAGGATTCCAGTAGAAGGAAAAAATTTACTACACCGATATTTTTGCTCCCTTGGTGAAGCTAAATACTATCAGGACAGTGATGAGTATTGTAGCAATTGAAAATCTTCATCTCGAGCAGTTGGACGTGAAGATGATATTTCTTCATGAAGATCTAGAAGAGGAGATATACATGCACCAGCCAGAAGGTTTCTTAGAAGAAAAGAAGAAGAATGTGGTGTGCAGACCCAAGGAGAGATTGTATGGCTTGAAACAAGCCCCAAGGCAGTGGTACAGAAAGTTTGATGACTTCATTTAAAAGGAAGGTTTTCAGAAGTGCAACGCCAACCACTGTTGCTACTTCAAAAGATATCAGTCCAGTTATATCATCCTACTATTATATGTTGATGATATTTTGGTTGCAGGTGCAGATATGGAAGATTTCAGGAGTTTGAAGCAACAGCTGTTAAAGGAGTTTTACATGAAGGACTTGGGTCCAGCGAAGAAGATCCTTAGAATACAAATCACGAGAGATAATAAGAGAGGTCTCTTGTAGTTATCTCAGACGGAGTACATCAACCATATTTTGCAAAGATTCAACATGGGTGACGCCAAGTGTGACGCCCCTGGGTTCACACAAGGCTGCAGTCCAAGGTGAAATCAGAGATGTCAAACCTGTCATGCACCCATACTCTGCATAAACATGTTTCACCAATCACAGTAACATCCTCTAGTAGAATCAAATAGGAGTGCAGGTACAAACAGGTAAAATAAAGGGAATAAATGTAATAGACATAATATAAAAGAGATATCTCATAAATGAAAAGAATCATGTCTCCACTATAATACATCTGATATCTAAATAATAAAAATGTCTCAACATGAATGAACTAAAAATCATACTAAGGCACACTGCCTTTACAATATGAATATGAAACTCTAATGTCTGGATAAAACTCAAAACTACAGTGGAATCTCTACAAGTAAAAAATACACGACAGCGATTATGCCAGAACTCCGTCATCCTGCGGCTCTCCGAAACTCCGAACCACCTGAAAAGCAATTTAAAAGAAAAAGAATAACAATAAGAGCATCAGAGCGCTACAGCAAGATTACCTCCATTCACCCCCAGGGGAAGGGCTACTAGAAAGATTGAAGGCTCTATCTATTAAGCATAGTCTACCTAGATTTATTTTCCCCGTATCTAAGTAGGATTAACATTTAGAAACCTACAACACGAGACGTAGTACGTCGAGTGAAATAATCCAAACAAGGAAACCCTCATGTATATACCATAAGTCTCAAATTTTAGATATTTAAACATTAATACCAAACTAAGAAAGGACAATCTAATGAAACCAACAATTAGAAATCCATAACACGAGACTGGTACGTCGAGCGAAATAATCCAAACAAGGAAACCCCCATGTATATACCCTAAGTCTCAAATTGTGAATCTCTAATCATTGATCCAACTAAGAAGTAAAAAAAACAGTAAAAGAAATAAGATATCAATACATCGTATTTATAATATCTTCCACTATCATTGGAGAGATAGAATAAAATACCAACACATAATTTTGTATACTTTCAAAAGCAATATATCTCAATTATATAGTTCAATGATAGGTCGTATTCATAATCGGCATTTGTCATATTTAGGCTATCAGGTAATTGTCTCAGTGCAACGGACTACCCTGTAGGTATCCTGAAGTGTGTACATGGCTCATTAGTCTCATCGTGATCTCAGTACGTAACATGAGTGCGGGACGAACTACCAAATAGGCATCCTAGAAATACGGCTCACGAGCCTCATCGCACCCTAATGTGGGACGGACGGCTAGATCAAGCCTCCTAAAATCCGACTTAATGGCCTGTACATGTGGAATATCGACGCACTACCTCATGTGGTATTGAACTGAGCTCATCAACGATATCCACCTCATATAAATCTTTGTATCTCTGGCATGTCGATGCACTATCCCATATAATACTAAGCTATTCTCATAAACAACAGTTACCTCATGTATAAACCGTGTATATCTGGTGTGTCGACTCGCTATCCCGTATAGTACTGAGCTGTGCTCATCAATGACATCCAACATGTATATGAACTATATCTAATTCAATATGATCAAATCAAAATTCATCATAATCCCCTTGAGATTCTTAAATGTATAACATAACATATTCATGACTAAACATGTAACATCAAGCGGCTCAAAACTCCACGAACGCACCTCAAAACGGCGCAACATAGCTCCACAAAACGAGCAGGAAAAATAGACGAGACATCTATTAGTAAAATAAGCATATCTTTCTCTAGGAAAACTATTTTTATAAATGGTTTTCTATTTTGAAAACTAGATTCACACATATTTCAAATGATATAAGTTTGGTTTAATTTGGAGTTTATTTGATATCCTAAATCTCCAGTTAAACATTATATATGTGCAGCCATTTTTCTGCAGGACATGTTGTTAGTAAATATAAGATATCTTTCTCTATACAAACTCTTTTTAAGAATGGTTTTCTGTTTTGAAACCTAGATTCACACATATTTTAAATTACATAAGTTTGGTTCAGTTTGGAGTTCATTTGCTATTTTAAACTCTCAATTAAAGATTATATAAGCGCTACAGTTTTCTGCAGAAAAACATATATATAGTACATCACTTAAATTTCTCATATAAGAATAAAATTATGAAAAACCCTAATGATCATGATCATGATACTATCATAAACAGTAAGAAAATATTACTAATCTAGCATGGTTTAAGATTTATTATCAAAATTTTGGCTTTTAACACCTCGGGTTAAAATTAAAGCGTGAAAACACATATTAAACATCATAATAATCATCTACACTAGTTATTAAATATGGGGATAGGTTTGGATGAAGATAATCTTGCTTTAATCTCATATGCGAGTCTCTAAAATAAACAGCAAGTAATCCATGAGCACAAACCACCCGTTCTTCCTCGTCACACGTCGATGATCTCGCCATTGTGTCGATATTTGCTTTACAAAGCTCTCAAAACTCATAAGAATAAGATCTAGGGTTTTTAAGGAGAGAGGGTGGCTACTAGGTCTCATAATTAAATATGATAAAAGAAGGGATTTTTTTTGAAAAATATAGGTATTTATACAGGTAAACCCGAAACAAACCTGTTTGACCCGAACCAGGTTTCCTAGTCTGACTAGGAAAATAACCTTTGGTATTTTAGCCATAACTTTCACGTATAGTCTCAGAATGAGGTGATATAAGATTTTTTGGAAAGCTCTTGAAGATACCTAAAACTTTGATGTTTTAAGTTTTTCCAGATTCTAACTGTTTTAGTGTGTAAAATGCATATACTTTTAACAGGTCATTTTTCCCAGATTCAGGCCTGTGCACGTGTGCATGATATCACCTCTATATTCATATATATACATTGAATTGATCTTAAATCAATTATTAGCATAATAAAACATTAATAAATATTATTTTTTTCATAATACAACACATTTGTTATTTATTATAAAATATTCAACTTTTTTGGGGTTTTATATTCTTCCCCCCTTAAAAGAATTTCGTCCCCGAAATTCCGCAAACGTATCGTAGAGGTTAATAATACATTACCATAAATCTTCAGATATAAAACATTAAAATATCTATACTTAACACTCTAAAATATAAATATTCTCACTTAATCCCTAACTAAACGGAACTAGTACGGCGAGCGAAAAATCCAAACAATGAACCCCTCATATATATACCATGTGTTCCGAATGATTAGAAGTTAAGTGTTAACACCTCATTCTAGCGTTAAATATAAATATGACCATATGGGTAATCATGAACACCAATCAAAATCAATCAACTTACCTGTTCAAACAGGTGCGGGTAGTCGCGATGCATAACATCTTCGTGCTCCCAAGTATCTTCCTCGATATCTATACTTAACTATCTAGAATGCAAATACTCCCACTTAACCCCTAACTAAACGGAACAAGTACGTCGGGTGAAAATTCCAAACAAGTAACCCCCCATATATATACCATATGTTCCGAATAATTAGGAGCTAAGTGCTAATACCACCATTCTAGCGTTAAATATAAATATGAGCATATAGATAATGATAAGCATAAACAAATCATATCCAAACAATGTACTTGCTCAAATAGGTGCAAGTAAATAGGTGCAAGTCATCGTGATGCATATCCTCATCGTACCCCAAGAAACTTTCTCAGCTCCTTTCCGATTCCATTGAACTTTAACTAAAGATATCACTTTGTTTCTAAGTCTCTTGTCCTCTTTGGCAAGAATACACACATGAATTGCAATAATAGTTATATCATTAAGAATCTCAACCTATGGCGTGTCTAACATTCGCTGCTGCTTCTCGTCACGTAGATGCTTCTTAAGTATCAAAACATGGAAGATATCGTGTATACTCGACATCGATGCTGGAAGATCTAGCCGATATGAAACAGCTCCAAAGCGCTCCACTCTCCTGAATGGACCAATATACCTCAGGGAAAGTTTCTCCCGTCTACCAAATCGCTGAACTTCCTTCATTGGCGATATTTTAATAATACATAGTCCCTAACCTGGAACTCTAATGGTCGTCGTTTCTGATCTTTATAATTCTTCTGACGACTCTAAAGTGAAAAACACGCTCCTGAATTATTGTTACTTTTCTATAGTCTGTCTCACTAACTCCGGTCTAAGCAATAGGTTGTCCTCTGGTTCCGCTCAGTAACTAGGCAATCTACAAGGCCTCCCGTACAATGCCTCATACAGTGCCATTCTAATTGTTACTTGGTAACTGTTATTATAAGCGAATTCAATCAATGAGATGTGGTCCTCCTAACTGCCCTGGAAATCTATAACATAAGCCCGCAACATATCCTCCAACCCTTAATTAACTCTCTCTCCATTTGTCCATCTGTTTATAGGTGAAACCCACAAGAATACGATAACTGATTACCGGAAGAATTCTGAAAGCTCCTCCAAAAGTACGAAGTAAAAACTAAGCCTCGGTTTGATACAATCTTCCCTGGAACTCCATGAAATTTTACTTTCTCCTGGATGAATATCCTTGCATAAGTCTCTGGTCTAAAATCAAACTGGCTGAGAGTGTAAAGATCTCGGTACAACGAGCATCTCAAAGTTGAAATCCGATGTCGACGCTTCCTGCTCAATGCGTCTGCCACAATATTTGCCTTCCCCAGATGATACTGAATCACGAACTCATAACCATTAATAAACTCAACTCATCGTCACTGTCTTTGATTTAGTCCCTTCTGAGAAAAATACATTTCAAGCTCTGGTGATCCGGAAAAAAATATCTCGAATTGCATTCCATACTAGTATGTCTCCATGTTTTCAGTACGAAGACCACTGCTGCTAGCTCCAAGTCGTGCGTGGGATAGTTCTACTCATGCGTCCTTAACTATCATTAAATGTATTCTACTACTCTTTGGGTATGTATCAAAATACCCCTAGACCCGAAAATAGTGCATTTGTGTAGACGATAATGGTCTTATCACTGCTCGAAAACTTAGTCTTCAAAGTCTTAAAGGCCTCCTGGCACATCGTGCCCCAAACAAACTGTACACCATTCTTTGTAAAACGTGTAAGTGGCATCGCAAATATTCAAGAAGTCCTGAATGAACTTTCTATAATAGCCTGCTAATCTCAGGAAACTACGAATATCTGTAGCTGTTTTTGATGGTTCCTAATCTAGTACGGCCTCCACCTTAGCTGGGTCTATTGTAATACCTTCCTGGCTAATAACATGGCCCAAAAATCTGACTTCAGAAAGCCAAAACTCGTACTTGCTGACTTGGCGTATAACTGATGCTCCCGCAATGTCTACAATACCAAATGAAGATGCTGCTTGTGCTCTGCCTCCAATCTCGAATATATAAGGATGTCATCAACAAAAATGATCACGAATTGGTCCAAGTATGGACGGAAACCCCGGTTCATCAAATCTATGAATACATCGGGTGCATTGGCCAGCCTAAATGCCATGACGAGGAACTCAAAAGACCCATATCAAGTCAGAAAGGTGGTCTTAAAAATATCCATCTCCCGAACCCGTAACTGATGATAGCCAAAACAAAATCAATCTTAGAGAAATGCTGCGCTCCCTGTAGATGGTCAAACAGGTCATTAATCCTCGGTAATTGGTACCCATTCCGGATAGTGACATAGTTCAACTCATGAAAATTTATACATAGGCACATACTATAGTCCTTCTTCTTCACGAAAAGGATCGGCGCTCTCCATGGAGAATAACCCCTGCGAATAAAACCCTGAGATAATAACTCATCTAACTGGGTCTGTAGCTCCATCATCTCAGCAGGTGCCATACGTTAGGGTGCTCGGGATATTAGTACCGTACCTGACTGCAACATGATGCAAAAACTCGACCTCTCTCACTGAAGGTAAACTCGGTATATCCTGAAAGACATCCTGGTACTCTGAGACCACTCACGTCTCACTCAAATCGGCACCACGATCCTGCAGCATCACCTCCTCGATGTACGCCAGAAATGACTCCACAAACTGGTTGCCATGTGAGGTCGCTACTATCAACTCAGACCCATAGGATGCTCGCAAGCTGACTGTTTTAGCAAAACAGTCCATACTAACATAAAACATGGTAGGATGATAGCCAATCCATACCGAGAATAATGTCGAACACCGACATCTGCAAAACGATTAGATCTATAATAAACTCGGACTCGTCTAGACTGATGACACATCTCCTATAGCCACTCCCTAATAGGAACACTTCCCCTAAAGGAGTAGAAACGAATAACAATACATCTAAAGGATGTGCAACTAGCTGAAACCTATCCATGAATGTATGAGAGATAAAGAATGAGAACCTTCTGAATCAAACAAGATCCGAGCTGGAAAAGAATAATCACTAAGAAAGTTACGCTCGTACTATGATCACGCTGTACGATTGTTTAAACTCTGCCAGTGGCTGGCGACTGCTGAACTGACGATGGTGGAATATACGGGACTATTTGTCCCTCCGGAATCTCCTGAATCGTGCGAATCTGGCCTACTAGCCCCTTAATCCTAGGAACAGCTAGCGGTGCCTCAATCCTCTGCTGCGGCTGTTAGCCGTAACCACGGCCCTGCTGATGGTGATGAAAGTCCTTACCCCGTTGCTGGGGTCCTCCTAGTCCGGCAAAAGGTCTCTTGCCCTTGCCCTTGTCATTCTACTGTCTAGACTTGTTGTTGCCCTCCTTGTTCTTCTAGAACATCGCAATCTCTGTCTCCTGCGATATAGCTGCATCTGCGACCTCTCGGACTGAACGAAATCTTCTGGAAACTAGGTACTGGCAAAGACTTAGGCGAAGTCCCATAAGAAACATCTGCGCCTAGCGCTCTCCTGACTGCCACATGCCCATAAAACGTAGAAGACTCATAAATTGGCTCTCATAGTCAGCCACAGACATATCTCCCTGCTCTAGCTTAGACAGCCCTAGCTCTTTCCCGGCTCGTGCCGCGGAAGAGATGTACTGCTCGTCGAAGAAATACATGAAATCCTCCCAAGTGAGGGCTATCCGATGATCCAAAGTGAACTGAAGCCTATACCATCCTCCTGCATCACCCTTCAGGCCAAAAGCTGCCAGCCTCAGCTTCTGCACTGAGTCGACGTTAAGTAAATCCAAAAGTATTTCCCACATATTTCCTCCATTTATAAGTTATAACTGAATCCGATGTGCCCTAAAATTTTTGTGCTCCCAACTTTTAATATCTTCCTTAATCTTATCGAGCTAAGCTTCCTATTCTACGACTCTATTAATAGCTGGATGTGGCGATAGTGAGACCTTCGGCATTACCTCTTCAATAGGTACGGCTGGTACAACTGGTGTTGGAACTTTAGAGAGTAAAATCTTGCTTGTTACTCACTCCTCGAGTGTTGCTAGTCTCTGCTTCTGTAATCGGTGTTACCAAATTGATCAAATACTCTGGAGCCTACTACGACTCGGGCTCTACTTGCCCAGCTCTCTGGGTATAAGCTTTACCTCGACCACGTCCTCGTTCCAATATTTATAATACCAAGAGGAGAGCTTATTTGACACAGTAAGTGAGATCCCAATCATAAATAACATAACATATACTAATAGGAAAAATCATATCACTTATCATTCATGCATTTACTTTTCAATCAAAGTAAGGTAGTTGTCACCAAAAAATTTTTTGTAAATTTTCGAATATACGTATATAACGTCCTCACTCATTCTAAGAATTCCTAGCAGACTCTATACATGATTCCTAGGAAACTCTATACTAACTCCACGACTCAACACAGGAATGATCATAGGATGCTGGAACTAGAGCTCTGATACCAACTGTGACGCCCCTGGGTTCACACAAGGCTGCAGTCCAAGGTGAAACCAGAAATGTCAAACCTGCCATGCACCCATACTATGCATAAACATGTTTCACCAATCATAGTAATATCCTCTAGTAGAATCAAATATGAGTGCAGGTACAAACAGGCAAAATAAATAGAATAAATGTAATAGACATGATATAGAAGAGATATCTCATAAATAAAAAGAATCATGTCTCCACTATAATACATCTGATATCTGAATAATGAAAATGTCTCAACATGAATCAACTAAAAATCATACTAAGGCATACTGCCTTTACAATATGAATATGAAACTCTAATGTCTGGATATAACTCAAAACTACAGTGGAGTCTCTACAAGTAAAAAATGCGCGACGGCTATTATGCCAGAACTCCGTCATCCTACGGCTTTCTGAAACTCCGGACTATCTAAAAAGTAATTTAAAAAAAAGAATAACAACAAGAGCGTTAGAGCGCTACAACAAGATTACCTCCATTCGCCCCCAGGGGAAGGGCTACTAGATGGATTGAAGGCTCTATCTATTAAGCATAGTCTACCTAGATTTATTTTCCCAGTATCTAAGTGGGATTAACATTTAGAAACCTACAACACGAGACGTAGTACGTCAAGCAAAATAATCCAAACAAGGAAACCCTCATGTATATACCATAAGTTTCAAATTGTAGATATCTAAACATTAATACCGAACTAAGAAAGAACAATCTATTGAAACCAACAATTAAAAATCCATAACACGAGACTGGTACGTCGAGCGAAATAATCCAAACAAGGAAACCCTCATGTATATACCCTAAGCCTTAAATTGTGAATCTCTAATCATTGATCCAACTAAGAAGTAAAAAAACAGTAAAAGAAATAAGATATCAACACATCGTATTTATAATATCTTCCACTATCATTGGAGAGATAGAATAAAATACCAACACATAATTTTATATACTTTCAAAAGCAACATATCTCAATTATATAGTTCAATGATAGGTCGTATTCATAATCGGCATTTGTCATACTTAGGCTATCAAGTAATTGTCTCAGTGCAACGTGTTTTCGGGAAAAGTTGCTGTTTTCATTGCTTTGAGATCTGTTACAACTTCCATCGTTATAACAGAATTTAAATGAAAACAAAGATATTACAACTTTATCGAAAATAAACATGAGATCCCGTTTTGGTTCGGTCTTGCTTGCGTGGGTCTTTGGCCTGTGACGGGGATGTTGATATCCGTGGACCGCCGGTCGATCAAGATCCTTTTCGGGAAAATCCGGCAGAGTTTTGTCTATCCGCGAAGGGATATAGAAACAGAACTTCGTCGATCCGCGTGAGATCTCAGAAGTTTAAAGCTTATATCTCGGCTAAAATGAGACACTAGCTCTTCTTAGTGTCACCTGCGAAGGGTAACACCAAGGAAAAGAAAGGGGGAATGAAGAAGAAGTTGATGAAGAACTCTCACTCCTCGGTCCGGCAGGGCTTCGCCGCTCTCTTTGAAAACTCCGACTCCTTACTCCGGCAGGGCTTCGCCGCTCCTCTCTGAAATTTCAGATCTCAAAGGCTAAAGCTCAAGATTAGAAATTTCTCTCCCAAAACCAAGGCCAAGAGAATGGAGACCCAAGGGGTCTATTTATAGGCCACCAAGGAGGCCCTAGGGGCTGCCCCAAAAAGGCGTTTCGTCGTAAAAGGCGTTTTGTCGTAAAAGGCGTTTCGTCGTAAAAGGCGTTTCGTCGTAAAAGGCGTTTCGCCGTAAAAGGTGTTTCGCCGTAAAAGGTGTTTCGCCGTAAAAGGTGGCCAAGAGGAGGGGGGACCAAGGCCATGTGGACACCCAACAAAAGAGGGGGGACCAAGGCCATGTGGACACCCAAAAGGAGGGGGGACCATGTGGACACCCAACAAAAGAGGGGGGGGACCATGTGGACACCCCTAAGGGGGTGTCTCGGCTGGCCATAGCCGAGACATCCCTTGGGGTGTCTTGGCTTTGCCAAGAATCCCCTCGGGTGTTTCGAGCCTGCCGAGATATCCCAGGGTGCCTCAGTCTGGTCCGAGGTTCTGCCGTTGTTCCGCCGTTGATCTGCCGTTGACTTTTCGTCCGAACTCGGATTTGATTGATTTCGGATGCGTTAGAATTCTGACGGCGAGATCTGTAGATCCCATTAGTTGGATTATCAGTGGGGCGAACAGTACACGATGGGCATTGCTCTTTTTGTAGTGATCGCGGAGTTTCCGGTCAGTCCGTATCCCCGTTGTTCTGAGATTCCGTTGGCTCACGTAGTTCGTCGGTTCACTTCAGGCGCTTACCGACGTCATTTGGACTCTTGTGAACCGGGTAGTGACGTTCAGTCGTCGCTCGTTAACACTGAGCTGTGAGTGGGGACCTATCGGCAATTTTTGACGCCTACACAACGGACTACCCTGTAGGTATCCTGAACTGTGTACACGGCTCATTAGTCTCATCGTGATATCTGTACGTAACATGAGTGCGGGACGGACTACCAAATGGGCATCCTAGAAATACGGCTCATGAGCCTCATCGCACCCTAGTGCGGGACGGACGGCTAGATCAAGCCTCCTAAAATTCGACTCAATGGCCTGTACATGTGGAATATTGACGCACTACCTCATGTGGTACTGAACTGAGCTCATCAACGATATCCACCTCATATAAATCTTTGTATCTTTGGCATGTCGATGCACTATCCCATATAATACTGAGCTATGCTCATCAACTTTAGTTACCTCTTGTATAAACCGTGTATATCTGGTGTGTCGACGCACTATCCCGTATAGTATTGAGCTGTGCTCATCAACGACATCCAACATGTATATGAACTATATCTAATTCAATATGATCAAATCAAAATTCATCATAATCCCCTTGAGATTCTTAAATATATAACATAACATATTCATGACTAAACGTGTAACATCAAGCGGCTCAAAACTCCGCGAACGCACCTCAAAACGGCGCAACACAGCTCCACAAAACGAGCAGGAAAAACAGAAGAGACATCTATTAGTAAAACAAGCATATCTTTCTCTAGGAAAACTATTTTTACAAATGGTTTTTTATTTTGAAAACTAGATTCACACATATTTCAAATGACATAAGTTTGGTTCAGTTTGGAGTTTATTTGTTATCCCAAATCTCCAGTTAAACATTATATATGTGCAGCCATTTTTCTGTAGGACATGTTTTTAGTAAATATAATATATCTTTCTCTATACAAACTCTTTTTAAGAATGGTTTTCTGTTTTGAAATCTAGATTCACACATATTTCAAATGACATAAGTTTGGTTCAGTTTGGAGTTCATTTGCTATCTTAAACTCTCAATTAAAGATTATATAAGTGCTACAGTTTTCTGCAGAAAAACATATATATAGTACATCACTTAAATTTCTCATATATGAATAAAATTATAAAAAACCCTAATGATCATGATCATGATTCTATCATAAACAGTAAGAAAATATTACTAATCTAGCATTGGTTTAAGATTTATTATCAAAAATCTGACTTTTAACACCTCAGGTTAAAATTAAAGCATAAAAAAACATATTAAACATCATAATAATCATCTACACTAGTTATTTAACTATGGGGATATGTTTGGATAAAGATAATCTTGCTATAATCTCATATGCAAGCCTCTTAAATAAACAGCAAGTAATCCATGAGCACAAACCACCTATTCTCCCTCGTCACACGTCGATGATCTCGCCATTGTGTCGATATTTACTTTACAAAGCTCTCAAAAATAATAAGAATAAGATCTAGGGTTTTTAAGGGGAGAGGGTCGCTATTAAGGCTCATAGATATGATAAAAGAAGGGAATTTTTATGAAAAACATAGGTATTTATAGAGGCAAACTTGAAACAAACATGTTTGACCCGAACCAGGTTTCCTAGTCTGACTAGGAAAACAACCTTTGGTATTTTGGCCATAACTTTCATGTCTAACCTCAGAATGAGATGATATAAGATATGTTGGAAAGATCTTGAAGTTACCTACAAGTTTGGTATTTTAAGTTTTTCCAGATTCTAACTGTTTCAATGTGTAAAATATATATACTTTTAACTGGTCGTTTTTCCCAGATTCAGGCCCGTGCACGTGTGCATGATACCACTTCTATATTTACATATATACATTGAATTGATCTTAAATCAATTCTTAGCATACTAAAACATTAATAAATATTATTTTTTCATAATACAACACATTTTTTATTTATTAAAAAATATTTAAATTTTTTTGGGTTTTACACCAAGCCAGTGAGCACACCCTGGCCAGCCATTTTCGTCTATCGAAGAATCAATCTCCTCAGTCAGAAGAAGAGAAAGAGAGTATGGCTAAGGATCCTTACGCCTCAGCTATCAGAAGTTTGATATACGCAATGGTCTGTATGAGACCAGATATCGGCCATGCAGTGGGAGTGGTTAGCCAGTTTATGTCGAATCTAGGGAAAGCTTATTAGGAAGCAGTCAAGTGGATTCTGAGGTATCTACGAGGCACCACACAGAAGTATTTGCACTTTAGTAAGGGAGAGGTGGAATTGTAAAGGTATGTAGATGCAAACTTCGGCGGTGAAGTTGATCACCGAAGAAGCACCACCGGCTATGTATTCATTATCGGAACTACAGCTATTAGTTGGATGTCACAGATACAGAATATTATCACTCTATCCACTACAGAAGCTGAGTATGTTACAGTGATTGAAGCTTGTAAAGAGATGATATGGCTTCAGGGTTTGTTAATAGAGCTGGGATTCAAACATGAGAAGAATGTTCTGCATAGTGATAGTTAGAGTGCGATTCACTTGGCTAAGAATTACGTATTTCATTCTAGAATGAAGCACATTGGGCTTCGGTACCACTTCATCAGATCCTTGTTGGAAGATGACATGTTAAAACTAGAGAAAATTCTAGGAAGTAAGAATACAGCAGATATGTTAACAAAGACAGTGACCGTTCAGAAACTAGAGTTGTGTGCAACTTCAGTTGGCATTCATGCATAGGTGATGAGGGCGGAGCCATACAGAGGAGATGCTTATTGAGATAGCCTGCTGACGGTGATTTGGTCTCCAAGTGGGAGATTGTTAGACTTGGGTGTGGATCCAAACCTGATGCAGGCAAGATCCGGCGAACTCGAGGTTGAGCTCGAGGCTGACAAGCTTAAGGACTTCGGGCGAAGTCAAGCTCGAGTGGACGAAGTTCAGGTGAAGAACGAGGTTAAAGCTCGGGAGAAGTCGAGCTTCGAACGAGGCTAAGCTAACACGAACACGAGGTTCGGGCTTCAGACGAGGTTCGCGCAAGAACGAGGTTCGAGCACTAGGGGTCGAATGAGGTTGAGTTCAAGCTGCGGACGAGGTTCGAGCAGGCGACGCTCAAGCTTTGAGCTATGGAAGAGGTTCGAGTTTCGAATAAAGTTCGTGCCCGCGGTCGAACTTCAGCTCCAGGCGAGGTTCGTGCCCGCAGTCAAAGGCGATGTCTGTGCGTTCGTGGGCTGGCGACATCCTGTCGCCAGCCAGACCATAGGGTTTCCCTATAAAAGGGAAACCCAAATCTTGAGCTCGGTATGCTAGCTGTGCGCGCCTCCACCTCCTTCTTCTCTCTCTCTCTCATGATCATCTTTTCAGCGGCGGGTTTCAAAATCACAGTAGCTATTTTTCGTGGATTTAATTCCTAGATCTCAGATTTGAGTGGGGATTAAAGGAGTGCTTAAGAGAGAAATTGAATATTGTAGCTACACTGTTATTGTTGTAATTTATTGATTAATCTCAGTTTGAGATTGGTTCTAAGCATTATAATTTCTTGTTAATTAATAGGAAGGAATTGCGTGACTCCCGAGGACGTAGGCAGTTGCCGAACCTCATTAAATCTTGGTGTACTTTCTTATATACTGCGTTTTTGCTGTTTTAGGGGTTTCTGCAGTAAATACCCAACAAAATGTTCCCTCTTCCCTAAATTTTAGATATTTTCTATCAAGAAAGTTTTAGTTATTTGCAAATTTCATGTAGGGGTTTAATGAGAAATGTTTAAACTTCAAAGGGATTTAGTGGGACATCTCCAAAGTTCAGGAGGGTGTTATGTTAGATAAATAAAGTTTAGGGAGGTAATGTGAATACCCCCAAAGTCTAGGTTTTTTTGTTAAACTAACCCAAACTTTAATTAAAAGATATAGTTAATGGAGATACCTAGAGTTTTAATCACATTGATTAAAATGCCAATTTGGTATATAAAGTGAGATCATTTTACCACTTTACCATGTAAATTGACATCGATGATACTTTAGCATGAAAATGTGTCAAACTTGCGACAGATAGGCATTTCTGTTTGATGATAACGAGTTTTGAGATGATAACAAGTTTCGAGTGTGAAAAAAAATTAACGAATTTTTTATATACGCTCCTCAAATATCCCATATTTTCATATTTACCCCCAAAGTTCTAAAATTTTGAAAAAGAATATATCACGTGAAGATAGAGTTTTCTAGGAATCATGTATAGAGTCCGCTAGGAATTCTTAGAATGAGTGAGGACGTTATATATATACGCGAAAATTATAATTTTTTTATGATGACTACCTTGCTTGAATTATAAAGCATGCTGTGAATGATAAGTGATACTGTTTTCCTAGTAATATATGTTCTGTTTTTATGCTTCGTATCTCATTCAATATGTTTAACAAGCTCTACCCCTGGACTTATAGATGTCGGAAAGAGGACGAGGTCGTAGAGGTACCCATGCTCAAGGAGCTGGGCAAGCTGATGCAGAGCCCGAACTGCAGCAGGCTTTGCAGTATCTAGTAGATCTCATGGCACCTTTAGTAGCCCGGTTAGCAGCAATAGAGGAACGGATGACAAATCAGGTCCAACAGGAGATACCTAGTGAGGAAGAGACACCCATAGTTACACTACCACCGGTTGTTGATGGAGCCGCTGAGCAGGAGACTTGGCTTCGTTTGGTAGAGAGGTACCAGAAGATGAGAGCATCGAAGTTTCACGGCACGTCAGATTCTCTTGCAGCATACAAGTCGAAGGAAGATGTAAGTAACATCTTAGATATGCTTAAGGTAGACACTGTGCAGAAGTAGATGTTAGCAACTTTCAGCCTCAAGGGTGACGCAGGGGGTTAGTATCATCTTAAGTTTACCCCAGAGTAGAGGATGACACTTACTTGGGAGGATTTTGCTTATTTCTTTGATGAGCAGTATGTGTCGGCAGTAACGAAAGCCGGGAAGGAGTTAGAGCTAGCTCGACTAGAGCAGGGAGATATGTTGGTGACAGATTATAAGAGTAAGTTTATAGGATTACTCAGATTCTTGATGGGGCTTCGCCCGAGTTTGCGTCGTTATCTTGTGTCCAAGAGATTTCATTCAGTGCGAGAGGTGGTCGATGCCGCTATATCTTAGGAGACAGAGACGACCATGTTACACAAGGTAAAGGAAGGGAACACTAAATCAGGATAGATTAGGGACAAGAGAAAGGGAAAGAGGCCATTTACAGGACCAGGAGGACCCCATCAGCAGGGTAAGGGTTCACATCAGTAGGGTCCCCATAAGAAGTGACATCAGCAACATCAGAGGGTGTAGCAGTAACGCAGATTTCAGGAAGCATGTTATAATTTCCATAAGTTTGAACATAGAGAAACAGAGTGTCACAGCGCACCAACAGGAGGCCAGCAGAGCAAGAAACATAATCAGCAGTAGCAGAACCGTGCTTAGGGCCGAGGTCAGGGCCAACAGTTGAGGATTGAAGCACCGCCAATAGTTCCGATGATTGAGGGCAGGTGTGAGCCATTCAGGAGTTTCCACAGGGACAGATAGTCCTATACGTTCCAGATAATTCAGCACAGCAGCCTTCAGCTACCGGTAGAGTGTATGTAGTTGTTCCTTGTGATCATGGTGTGAGCGGGGCCGTAGTGGAAGGTATGTTCCTTGTGAACTTCTTTCCAGCCTATATTCTTTTCGATTCAGGCGCTTCACATTCTTTCATCTCCCATGATTTCATGATTAGGCTTTAGCTTGTAGTACAACCTTTACACATTTCTTTATCAGTATCTACTCCTTTGGGAGAGGTGTCCCCCTTAGAGAGTATTTGTAGGAGATGTATCGTCAGCTTAGATGAGTCGGAGTTCGTGGTTGATTTGATCATCCTACGTATGTCCGAGTTTGATGTTATCCTTGGTATGGATTGGCTATCTTCCTACCATGTGAGTATCGACTGTTTTATGAAGACAGTTAGCTTGCGAGCATTTGATGGGTATGAGTTGATGGTAGTGACCTCACGGGGCAACCAGTTTGCGGAGTCATTTCTGGCATTCGTTGAGGAGGTGATGATGCGGGATCGGAGTGCCGATTTGAGCGAGACGTGAGTAGTCTCAGAGTATCAGGATGTCTTCTGGGACATACCAAATTTACCTCCAGTGAGAGAGGTCAAGTTTTGCATCGAGTTACAGCCGGACATAACATTGATATCCTGAGAACCTTATCGTATGGTGTCTGCCGAGATGAGGGAGCTCAAGATGTAGTTAGATGAGTTGTCATCTTAGGGTTTCATTCGCTGGAGTCATTCTCTGTGGGGAGTGCTAATCCTTTTCATGAAGAAAAAGGATGGTAGCATGTGATTATGTATAAATTATCATGAGTTGAACAAGGTCACCATCCAGAACATGTATCCACTATCAAGGATTGATGACTTGTTCGACCAGTTACAGGGAGTGTAACATTTCTCAAAGATTAATCTTCATTCTAGTTATCATCAGTTGTGAGTTCGGGAGATGTATATTCCTAAGACTACTTTTCTGACTCGATATAGGTCTTTTGAGTTTCTTGTCATGCCATTTAGGCTGACCAATGCACCTGTTGTATTCATGGATTTGATGAATCGGGTTTTTCATCTATACTTGGACTAATTCGTATTTATTTTATGATGACATCCTTATATATTTAAGATTGGAGGCAGAGCAAGAGCAATATCTTTGATTGGCATTACGAACTTTGCAGGAGCATCAGTTGTATGCCAAGTTCAGCAAATACGAATTTTGGCTATCAGAGATCAAATTTCTAGGCCACGTCATCAGCAGAGAGGGCATAACAGTGGATCCAGCCAAAGTTGAGGTAGTACTGGATTGGGTACCGTCGAATATGGTTACATAGATTCATAGTTTTTTGGGATTGGCAGGTTATTACAGGAAGTTCATTCAGAACTTCTCGAAGATTACGACGCCACTTACACGCCTTACAAAAAAAGGGTGTACAATTTATTTGGGGCACGGAGTGCCAGGATCCTTTGAAACTTTGAAAGCTAAGTTGACTATAACGCCGGTGTTGATTATCCCGAACAATGATAAGATCTTTGTCGTCTATACAGATGCGTTGCTATTGGGTCTAGGAGGTGTTTTGATGCATACCCGGAGAGGAGTGGCATATATCTTATGGTAGTTGAGGATGCATGAGTAGAACTATCCCACGCACGAATTGGAGCTAGCAACAGTAGTCTTCGTACTAAAAACTTGGAGACATTATCTGTATATCGTGTAATTCGAGCTATTCTCAGATCATCAGAGTTTGAAATACCTCTTCTCTTAGAAAGATCTAAACCAGAGACAGTTGTGATGGGCTGAGGATTATGAGTTTGCAATCCAGTACCATCGGGGAAGGTGAACATTGTAACAAACGCGTTGAGCAAGAAGCGTCGTCATGAGCTTTCGGCTTTGAGTTGCTCATTGTATCGAGATCTTCACACCCTTAACCAGTTTGACTTTCGGCCAGAGATTGGCGGGAGAAGTGTTTTCTTAGGAACTTTATCAGTACAACCATCTTGGAGTGATAGAGTGGTCAGAGTACAACTAGAAGATTCTTGGATCCAAACCCAAAAGGGACAGATTTCTAAAGAGCCCAAGACTGATTGGACCATTGGAGCAGATGGATGTCTTCGAATGAAGGGTCGGTTAGTCATGCCGAACAACCCGCAGTTGAAGAATGACTTATTTGATGAGGCGCATCATACCAGGTACACAGTGCATCCAGGCACAACAAAAATATACAAGGACCTGAAGAGGCATTTTGGGTAGAGCATTATGCATAGAGAGATTACAGAGTATGTAGCTAAGTGCTTTGCCTTCCAGCAAGTAAAGGCAGAACATCAGAGATCTGTAGGAACCCTACAGCCTTTACTCATTCTTGAGTGGAAGTGGATAGATATCTCTATGAATTTTATTGTGGGTTTGCTAAGGTTGTGCAAAGGAACTGATTCCATTTGGGTGATAGTTGATCGGTTGACGAAGTCGGCACATTTCTTACCCGTGAAGATGACTTATACGACGGAGACTTATACGAGGATTTTCATCCAGGAGATAGTTCGGTTGCACGGAGTCCTAGAGATGATTATATCTGATCGAGGCTTAGTTTTCACATTCCACTTCTGGAGGAGTTTTCAAAATTTGTTCGGCAGCCAGTTGTCATATAGTAGCATTTTCCACCCACAGACGGATGGTCAGACGGAGGGAGTGAAGCAGGTGTTGGAGGATATGCTGCGAGCACGTGTTATCGATTTCTAGAGCAGCTGGGAGGATCACATTCCATTGATAGAGTTTGCCTACAATAACAACTATCAGGCGACAATATGTCTGACACCGTATGAGGCATTATATGGGAGGCCTTGTAGATCCTCAATTTGTTGGGTAGAGCCAAAAGATAGTTTATTACCTTAGCCAGAACTCGTAAGACACACTACAGAGAAAGTAACACTGATTAGAGAGCATATTCTTGCCATTCAGAGTTAGTAAAAGAGCTACACATATCAGAGGCGATGACCTTTAGAGTTTCAAGTTGGAGATTTCGTCATGTTAAAGGTATCGCCGATGAAAGGCATTCAGTGATTCAGCAGATAGGGAAAACTTGCCCCGAGATATATTGGTCCATTCAGAATTGTTGAGCATATAGGAGCTATCTCATTTATATTAGATCTTCCAGTATCCATATCAAGTGTACACGATGTATTTCATGTTTTGATGCTCATCCTTGGTTGCGACACTACAACCTCGGCAGAGAGGATGACCGAAAGGTAAGAGTGCCTTAGTCTTATGGTGCCAAGGGCTTTGGTTAAGTGCCTTGGACTTAATAATGGTGCTAAGGCCTTTTGAGGTCAGAGTTGACTGAGAGATTGTCGTGTCTTGGTCTTATGGTGCCAAGAGCTTTGATTATGTGCCATGGACTTAATTAGGGTGTCAAGGTATTTTGTTCTTGTAAAGATAAGGTACTTCCAGAATTTAGCATAAATGTTAGCACTCAAAATTTCATGTTTATAAATGAAATACACATATACAATTATTGGCAATACTTCTTAAGGTGCTCGATGTTCCAAGGATGCTGCAAAATTCTTCCGTCAGGACTTCTCAGCCGGTAGGTGCCTGGGCGCAATTCTTCAAGGACGGTGCAGGGTCCTTCCAAATTAGGAGCTAATTTACCGTGCTTGGTGTCCTTGTCGAAAGCTACCTTTTGGAGGATGAGATCACCAATGTTGAACCTACGAGGGTGAATTTTGTTGTTGTAGTGTTGGACAATGCGCTGTTAATTGACGACTTAGGATTAGAGGGCTTTTTCTCAGACTTCGTCAATGTGATCGAGTCTGATTCGAAGTTGCTCTGCATTTGAGTCCTCATCAAAATGTCACAATCAAATTGTTAGCATGTCGACTTTCACTGGGGTGACTACTTTGGCTCCATAAGTCAACTTGAAGGGGGTTTCTCCTGTTGAATTCTTATGAGTGGTGCGGTAGGACCATAGAATCCCAAGCAACTCTTCGACCTAATTTCCCGCCATCGTGTCTACCTTCTTCTTTAGGGCTTAGAGGATACATTTGTTGGCAGCTTCAGCAAGTTTGTTGCACTTAGGGTGAGCGACTAAGGAAAATTTGAGTCGAATGTTTCACTCTTCACAAATTGGAAGCCCCCCACTGTCAAACTGAGTGCTATTGTCACTCACAAATGAGAGAGACACCAAACCAACAGACAATAGACTTCCAAATAAAATTGGTGACGTTACTTTCACTAATCTTAGCTAAGAACTCGGCCTTAATCCACTTAGTGAAGTAGCCGATGGCGATGATTAAAAAAATTTGTTGCCCAAAAGCTATGGGGAGAGGACCTAATAAATCTAACCCCCACTGGGCGAAATGAATTAGGCTCAAAATGGAAGTGAGCTCAGTGGTTGTTATTCGCAGAATGGCCAAGAAGAATTGGCACTTCTTGCATAGGGAGACAAATTTCTTAGATTCAGCTAATATAGTGGGCTAATAGTACCCTTGGCGAACGATCTTCTGGACGAGAGTCCTAGCCCCAAGGTGATTCTCGTAAGTCCATGAATTTCTCAGAGAACATAATTGGCCTCAATAAGCCGAAGAAACTAGAGAAAGGGACCCACTCCTTTGTCGGAGTATGACAACCGATAGAGTTGGATGTCGAGCATAAGATAGCGGTGAGTGCTCCTTTGCAGACTCTTAGCTTCAACAACATTCTCTGGTAGGGTCCCCCATGTTAGATACTGGATGATAGGATCAATCCAACATGGCTCAACGGGTGTCTCAGCTTGCATGAAGACCTTTGATGCCTTGATGATGCTGGGGCGCTTGAGGGTATCAGTGTACACTGGTCCCGAGCTAGTTGATTTGAGTCTTGATAAAGCATCTGCTCAAGCGTTGAGGGCGTGAAGGACTTGGGCGATTCAAAAATAGGCAAAATTTGCTAGTAGACCTTTAGCTGCCTTCAAACATTGAACCATCCTAGAATCTTTGGCCTCATATTCCCCATTCACCGACGAGCAATAAGTTGGGAGTTCGCCAAGATGTATATGTGCTTGGCTTTTACTACTAAGGAGGCTCGAAGACCCACCAGAAGTGCTTCGTGCTCTGCCTCATTATTGGAGGCTGAGAATCCAAAAGTGATGGAGTGCTCATGTGTCGACCCATCAGGGCCGCACAAGACTACTCCTTCTCTGCTGCTAGTTTCTCTAGAGGATCCATTACCTTTAATAACCACCAAGAGGCAAACTCTGGTGAATCGTATATGATGGTGCATCTTGGCTGAGCGGTAGGGGTCTTAACTGCTTGAGACATTGATGGCTCCTGAAGGTGTGGCTTGCTCGTTGTCTAGTATGGTCGACTCAATGACGAAGTAGATCAAGGCTTGGGCTTTGATTATTACCCTTGGCTCGAACTATACATCGTGCTTGCTTAGCTCAACCGACCAAGCGACCATTCTTCCTGAAGTGGTGGGGCTGTCGAGAGCTTACTTTAGAGGTAAACTGGTTTGCACAATTATGGAATGTGCTTGGAAGTAAGGGTGGAGCCTCCTGGCCATAGTGATGAGGACGAATGCAACCTTCTCTATGAGAGGGTAGTTGAGTTCACCAACACTTAATATCCAGCTGACATAATACATCGGCTTCTAGGTGTTATCCTCCTCACAAACAAGGACATAGTTAATGGCTTCGGGAGAGACGACTAAGTATAGATACAAGATCTTAAGTAGGTCTTGAGATCTCTGAAGGTTGCACTACACTCTGTCGTCTAGCTCTTACTCTCTTTCAGCTCTTACTCTCAGGATCTTGAAAAAAAGGAGGATCCTCTCAGCTAATTTGGAGAAGAAGTGACCCAGTGCGGCTATCTTTTTGTTCAACCTCTGGATGTCCATTAATATACAGGGCTTGGGTAGCTACACTATGGTGGTTATCTTCTCGGGGTTGATCTTAATGCCTCTTTTGGTAATCATAAACCTAAGGAATCTTCCCGATTGGACCCCAAAAGCACACTTGACTAGGTTGAGCTTCGTGTGGTAGTGCCGAAGGACGAAGAATGTCTCATCAAGGTTAGCTATGTAGGTTGACACCCGCTTTGACTTCACCAGGATGTCGTCCACATAAGCTTCTACATTTCGGTCAATCTGGTGCTTGAAGATCTTGTTGATGAGCCGCTAGTAGGTGGCACTAGCATTCTTGAGACCGAAGGGCATCACCTTATAACAATATGTCCCTTGGTTTGTGATAAATGAAGTCTTCTCTTGGTCATGCTTTGTCATACGGATCTGGTTGTAGCCAAAAAAAGGCATCCATGAAGCTAAACAGTTCATGCCCTATGTTTTCATCAACAAGCTGGTCGATCTGAGTGAGGGAGTAGCTATCCTTTGGGTAAGCCTTATTAAGATCGGTGAAGTCTATACACATCCTCCACTTATTGAGAGACTTCTTCACCATCACCATATTAGATAGCCATTCGGGATTTTGGAGCTCTCGAATGAATCTGGTTCTCAAGAGTCGGTTGACCTCATCGGCGGCTACCTTTTGCCTTTCAGGGTCGAGGTGTTGCTTCTTCTGTCTAATTGATTTAGTGTGCTGATCATTTGCAAGCTCATGGCTCATCACTTCTGGAGGGATCCAAGGCATGTCTTTTGGTGTCCAAGTTAATATGTCAGTGTTCACCAACAGGAACACAATCATCTCTCCTTGTTGAGCCAATGAGGGCGGATCTAATCTTGACCTTCTTCGATCCTTCTAGGTTGATCGGTATCTCCTGAAGTTCTTCAATGGGTGTTACCCTTTCCTGCTCCAGCGCTTTCTCCATCTGGAGGCACGACTTCTCAATGGGGAGGGTCTCTTGCATCACATTGCCTTCGTTGAGAGAAGATAGTAGGATCTGACCTCCCTCTGATTGCTCCTAGCTACACCAAACCCTTCTGAAGTCGGGAACTTCATCATTTTGTGATATATGAAAGGGACAGCTTGCAAGAGATGGAGGGCGGTTCTACCCAATATGACATTATGGGCCGATTTAAGGTCCATCACCACAAACTGGACCTGAATATTAGACTGTCGGGGGTACTCTTCGACTGTTAAGGGGAGCGTGATCATCCCTTCAGGTTGGATTGCATGCCCCATAAAAACTAATGAGCGAGCCCCGACATGGCTGCAATGGGGACTTATTAATGCCTATTTGGTTGAAAGCATTAGTGTAGAGGACGTCGACTAAGCTCCCCGTGTCGACCCTGATCCTCTTGACCTGAAAGCTATCAATATCAGTCGTAATGACAATAAGGTCACCATGAAGCGTCTCCATGTCATTCAAGTCAGCATCACTGAATGATATGGACTTTTCTGCTCTTGCCTTCTTGTCGCACATGTTCACCCGTAACGGTTTTTTAGCATATCTCTTCCAAGCGTTGTTAAGCAATTCTCCCATTATCTGACCGCCACTAATGGTGTTGATGACCCCCTTGTGGCTGCGCTCCGAGGGTCGGTTGTCAGGCTACGGCTAGGGATGAGGCAACCAAGAAGGGGTACTTCTATTGGCTTCCCCAGTGGAGACTTCTCTCCTGTCTCTCTGGGAGACAAGCCTCTTAAAGAACCCTCTCTGCACCAAATCCTCGATGTCTTTCTGGAGGACTCAAAATCATTAGTGATATGACCATGGTCTCAAAAATACTAACAATATTGTTGGATATATCGTCTCCGATAGTTCGACCTCATCTTGGGAGGAGTCGTGTTAAGGTACCCCTCCTTCTGGACCATGTAGAGGGCATCAATGAGAGAGGTATTGAGGACAATGAGGGCTGGTCTTGGTGTCGGCTCCCTCCTTCGGTCCCTCCTGTCAGACTGGTTTGGGCGGGAGTCAACCCTAGCAGGATGGCTCACTGATTAGGGTCTCGAAGGGAGATCCCTAGGTGACTCTTGCATTGGCTAAGCCGCTTGAGTGGCTATAGTAGTCAATGGTGTGGCTGGTGCAACATGAGTTGCTAAAGTTGGGACTATTGTCACTGTTAGGTTGCTGGTGCCGCCGCTGTTGCCACTGTCGCTTCTGTCGGCCTCGCAGCATTCTTATAGTTTCGGGTATCTTCCATGTCTATGAGCCCATGAGCCTTGGCCATCAATTGCTCGTAGGTGGAGCATCACTTCTTGGCAAGTGAATCGACCAATTCATTGTTTACTAGACCGGCTAAAATGGCCAACATGGCAACCGCACTCCCTGGGTCGTCAACCTCTAGCCGTTTGGCTTGGGATCTCTTGAAATAGCTTCAGAGGCTCTCTCCAAGCTTTAGCCTCATCTGAATGAGCATGTGAGCAGGTAACTTCTACTTTGTGTCAACCAAGAAGTGGTGCACACATTTCTGGCAGAGCTGCTCGAAGCTACCGATGGACTTCTTCTCCAGAGAGTTCCACCAGAGCTTGGCGCTTCCTGATAAAGTGATGGGAAAGCACCTGCAGATAATGGCCTCAGGCACCTGCAACATGCTCATCACGTCATAGTAATTTTATATATGCTCCGCAGGGTCTCCCTTACCCTTATACTTCTCTACTTGGGGCATCTTGAATTTCTTACAGGTAGCATTCATGATGTCATCTGTAGGAGGAGCGTTCCCCCCAATGGCTTCGGTGATTGGTCGGTAAGTCCGATCATAACCGAAGGCCATATATGTAGCTGAGGGGCTGAGAGGGGCGCGATAACGCTGAGGATCCCGCTAGGCTCCTAGGGTGGTGTGCTCCCTTCCATCACGACTAGGGTTAGGACTTCCCCCAATCATCTTCGTGTATGGAGGGTAGCACTGGTGAGGATCAGCTCGGCGAGTCGGCTGGCATGGAGGAGGAAAGGCATGCTCGACGTGACTTCTCTGCTCTCTAGCATTGTAGGTGTCAAAAAATGCTAATAGGTATCCCAAACGTAGATAAGATCACTCAAAGAAATCACAAGAGTTGATCTCATACTGTTTTGAGAAAATCAATACAAGTATGAACTGTCTCGCCAGCGAGACAGGCTTTGCTGTCTTGCCAGCGAGACAGGCTTTGCTGCCTTGCCAGCGAGACAGGCTTTGCTGTCTCGCCAGCAAGACAGAGTTGAATTGGTCAAAAATGTTAGCCTTCTTGTTTTGATGATGTTTAACAAACAATTTACTTCTAATGTT
>BQKN01062269.1:28134-47677 GCA_022839385.1 Asparagus kiusianus
TTGGCATTTAATCGGATTAGATTAGCATAAGACCCTAATCACCCCCCTCTAGGGTCTAACAAAAAAACCACCTCGATAACCGCCACACACGTGTCCATTAACTGCCAAGGGACGTGGAAAACATCGTGGGCGAAAATCACGTGAATAACTGCCAAAATAACGGAGTTTGAAACGTGGGAAAGCAGTTACAAGGAAAAAACTGTCATTTTTCGAGACAGTATTCACTGTCTCGCTGGGCGAGACAGTAAATTTACTTCTCGCGGGTCGAGACAGCAAACACTGTCTCGCCCAGCGAGACAGTAAACACTGTCTCGCCGTACTAATTTCTTCGGTTGTTGAGTTTTTGCAGTTACAGACCCCGGAGGCTATAAATACCCCCCTAGGGTCACTTCTGACGAGGATCGAGCACTTGTTAGAGCATTCCAGAGTAGAGAGAGCAGAGATCTAAGTTCTTGGAGCAATCCCTTGACATTCAAGCTTTGACTTGATTTCAAGAAGAACGACTATCTTACTTCGATAAGATATCGTTTCAAATTCTCACTTCGATAAACGAGGTCAGAATCATAAGCCCCCTCTTCACGATCTGTGATTCGGTGGTCCACGAGCTAAAACGCTCCCGGCACAGGCAAAGAACCCACAAAAGCAGTGATCCAAACAACGATCCTGCGTTTATTTTCTCAGGAGTTGTAATTTTACTTATTTTTTATTGTAACTTTCTGTAATCGACCGAAGATTAATGGAATCTACGATGAAAGCAACTTTTGACGAAAACAAACTTAGCATGGGCAGCATGCAGACGCAAAGAAGCCTTTAACTGGGCTCCTATTGGAGGATGAGTTGCCGAAGGCTGGCCCCCTGATGGTTGAGGAGGAGCGGAGTAAGCGGGCTGGGGAGGAGCAATCCAATGGAGGAGTTCGGCGGTGAAAGTAGCAAACTGTTGCTGGAAGGCTTGAGTGATCCACTAGGTGGATTCCTCAAGCTGAGCCTACGTGACATAGTTTGGCTGTGGCTCTCCGGGGATGAACTTATCAGGCGTATGTTCAGAATTAGACATGATTGCTCGAAGAAGAAAGAAGGACCCACGGTGGGCGCTAAACTATTGATGTATGGAAACACGCAATCAAATAAAAGGAGTTGATTAAGTTGATTGGGAGAGGTGGGGTCCTCTAACTCTCCGAATATCTGGTCTTCCCTACACAAGTAATAAATCGTAAGAGGACGGGGTTTGGTTCCCCGGTTGTTCCTTCGACGATCAAGTCAGTGATTTGCTTGAGCAAAAAAGTAAAAATGAACTGTAGTTCTTAGGAGCAGAGAGTAGTGAGAAAAAGCTTATTATGTAATTGAAAATAGTACCTCTTTTTATAGTAGGGGCAGGAGGGTAGAAGGGTAATTTCAGCCAAGTATGGGATGACGGCCAAGTTAGCCTCAACTTTACAGGTGTCGATCGACGAGTGGAGAAGAGGTCACTTCAGTGTTTAATGCGAAGTGATCGGGAGTGTGCGATGTCGATGTGGTCTGATGTGTCATAAAGACTATCGGGGACAAAGGATTGATGATGCCCATAATGCATTTAATGGAATTTATTGCTAGATGATTGGTCACCAGTGCACAGGAGGGGGCTCGAGGCTCGAGATATTTCGTCACCTTTGTATTCGTCCGGTGGTCAAAAGTGCCGCTTTTTGAGTCGCCTTCGCAAGGTGTCGATCGATGAGTCGACCGAGTAGAGTGATTAGGCAGTCAACTTAGCCATAGTTTATGCGCAACACCTCTCGAGTCGCTGACATGTGACGCCTTTCGAGTCGTCCTCGCAAGATGTCGGCGTGTCGAGTTGACCGAGTGGGCCTCTGATTGTCTTGAGGTGTTGACTTGATTATGCATAATGTGGAACACTTGTCTGCCGATGATTAGAGATTATTTTCCATCACTTGAAACACTATAACAAACTTAAAAGAATTACTCTTTGCAAACAATGAATAAAATATAATATAGAAAATCTTATGCATATGAATCCGTTCAACTAAAGTCATAACCTAGCAGCAGTAACTAATTTGTTAAAGAAATTTAGATATAAATGGAAAGTTCAAGACAAGTCATCATAGGGGACGTAATAAATTATTAAAAAACAATGACAAAGAATAAATTAGAACGGCATAACAAATAGAAAACAAAAAAAACCTAACAGTAATAACCTCAAAAATGACAAGGAAATTCATATAGATATACATCTGAGTATTAGCATGCCTTCATTATTAATTTCCAAAGCCTCCCAATCTGAAAATTTTATCTCCATTGGGGCAACGTTATCCACCAAGAATTTCCTTTATAATCCGTGAAAAAAGAAAATTTTAGAAGAGCATGAGACCTATTTAGAAGCTGCGGCCTCTCAGAATCCTAGAAAAGAATACTGTGTCAAGATTCAGCGGCGAGTCTGATCAAGGTAACGTAAATAGGGCTTAAAAACCTTATAGTTTCACTCACTTTGGAGTTATATACTCTAAGTTGTTTCCCATAACATTTGTATATTTTAAGTTGTTTAAAACTGTTACGTTGGTATCCTCTATTATGCAGGCTGTAAAACTTTTCACCTGTGTATCCACATATAACATTCACATGTTAAGTTTAGAGCTTTTTAGCCTTTAATATTTGTGTAATTTGCTATTAACGGTACCCAAATTCTGATTTAAATATATCCATTATAATTTAAAACTAGAATTTGGATATGTTTAATAATAGGAAAAATTGCTTCAAGGCCCCAACACTAAATTGTTGATGTGTCCCAGCCTCTTGAACTTTTTCTAATGTGTTTTTCCCCAAAAATGAAAAATCCATGTGAATCAGCCCCATTTACAATTTTCAAGACAAAAAATTCTCAGACTACCCTCTTCTTCTTCTCCAGATCTTCTCTAGATCTACTCCTCTTCCTACAAACCCATCTCCTCTTCCACCCTCTCTCTAACCTCACTCGAAACCTCCAACACCACCGCTACCTCCGTCACCCCTGTCTCTACCTCGCCAGGGGGTTCTGCAAGAACGACAACAGGTACATGTTCCTCCATGACCTCAACGAGGACAAGCTCGACGCCGCCGTTGTTCGTGGGAAAAATTGTCTTCTCTGATTTCATTGTTTCCATTAGCAACTATTTATCGGTTACAAAGGGATCCGGTCTTTTTATAAGATCCGGTTACAATAAAATCTAAAAAAAAGAAGAAGATTACAACTTTCCTTTTTTGGAACAAATCGCAAGATCCTGTTTTGCGGTCTCTTGCTTGTGTGGGTTCTTCGCCTGCGCCGGGGTTAATCCGTGGACCACCGCGCGATCTTGATCCGGTCGGATCTACACGGTATGATGGGTTATTTCACGAAGGAAATAACAGCCGGGGATATTATTTCACCAAGGAAATAATAGCCCGAAGTAATCAAAATCGACCAAGCGAAATCGATACTCTTCTCGGGATCAAAAACTAAGTTTTGATCCGGAGGATGACCGTGTAGATCTCATAACTGATCTCTCTCGAACTCCTGCCTTATTTGGCGTGGATGATCGCCAAGAACCAGATCTGAAAAGTCCGAGTCTCCAAAGCTCCAAAGCTCTAACCTTTTTTAGTCTTGAGCCTTTAATCCAGCAGAGTTTCCCTTCAAAAGTTCTCCTCAAAGTCTCACATTGAGCCTTCAACCTTTCAAAAGTCCAACCCCTCAAACAATGAGCCTAGGGGTCTATTTATAGGCTCCTCAAACCAGATCTGGGCTCAGATCTGGGCCCAGATCTGGTGGCTCGGCCACCGAGCCACCCAACGGGTGGCTCGGCCGGCCACCTAGGTGGCTCGGCCACCGAGCCACCACTTGGTGGCTCGCCGAGCCACCAAGAGTTGGCTCGGCCATGGCCGAGCCACCTAGGTGACTCGGCTTCGGTCGAGCCACCTAGGAGTGGCTCGGTTTTGGCCGAGCCCTCCAGGGGTTTACTGTTTTGCCGTTTTCCGATTTCACGGTTTATCTGAACTCGATTTGTTGATCTGGACTCTGATTTGGCAGTCCGGATCCTGATTTGGTAGTAAATCCGCTTTGGTGTTCGAGTTCGAGTCCGGATCCGATCATGATTTGATCTTGATTCGTTCGAGTCCGCTCCCGATCTTGATTGATGTGGTGGACTCTACGGTTGGATGACTTGTTGATTCATCGACCCGTTAGCTTGATTGGGCACGTGATTGGATGTATTCCGTTGTTTGCGTGCGGTTCGTTAACCTCGTCGCCTCGTTAATCTGCTTCGTCGCGTCTCACTTGGCTTCGGTGTTGTGGTCTAACGATCATGCTTGGATATATCGCCCGATGGTTCGTTGGTTTGTCGAATCATCGTGTTGAGCTGTGTTAAGGGACCTATAAGAAGTTTTATACGCCTACAGATACCCCCTCCAAAGTATTTCAGCCTCATTCTTTTATAGAAGAGTCTGGAATACTTTGGATATGATTGTCCCAACCTTCAATCGGTATGACGGGATTTTGGAATGTCTTCTATTCTTGATTCCTTCAATCCTCCAGGCTATTCAGTGCTTTGTCTAATGTCTGCAAGGGTTCCGGTGCTGCATTTATTGTCTGACCATTGTCGGAATTTTGAACTTGAAGTCAATTCCTGATTTCCTGATCTTTAGCTCGTGTCTGCTGTTTCAACATAAAACCGACCATCGATTGTTGGCGTTGAGTCTTCATTTGCAACGCGTTGTCCGGCGTTTGAGCTTCATTGTGACGCGTTATCCGGCGTTTTGACACAGTTTATACTCGTACGTCTGCTGGAGTATACACAGTTTTAAGCTCTTAAGGTATTGGAACGTGGTGGATACTCGAATCACGAGACCAACTAACGGAGTTGATGCGTCAATAACTCGTATTTGTAGAATTTTTGGCAAATTCTCAGCCATCAACGGGTTTGATAAGCCTTTACCGACTACCGTTTGAGTCGGGCTAGCATGCGGATTGTCTAAATCCGTTCCGCATGTAACGTTGTGCTAAGAGAGTGAATTCTCTGAGACTTTATGCTATGATGTTGAATACATAGGCTTTTACCATTTGTTACGGGAATAGGCTACCCGGCAACGCGTGTTAGGCGTTGACTTTAGGATTTTTGGCTAACCCTCAGCCTTCAACGGATTTGATTAGCCTTTACTGACTACCGTTTGAGTCGGGCTAGCATGCAGATTGTCTAAATCCGTTCCGTATGTAACATTGTGCTAAGAGAGTGAATTCTCTAAGACTTTGCGCTATGACTTCGAATACGTAGACTTTGCCATTGTTACGGGAATAGGCTACCCGGCAACGTGTATTAGACGCTGACTTATCCCTACTTAGGCTTCGGGATAAAGGTCCCCAGAATCAGGTTCTAGTGTCTTTTTGGACAGTAAAAGACTAACCTGGCGACGCGTGTTAGGCGTCGGCATATCATTTCTTAGGATTCAGGATGAAATTCCCCATGCGTGTAAGGCATGGATTTTGGTGTTATTAATAACAACTTGCCACAATGTTGAATATGTAGGCGGGTGTTCTTTTTAACGGTTAAGAACTAACCGGCAGCACGGGTTAGGCGCAGACTTATCCCTGCTTAGGTTTCAGGATAGGATACCCCAGAATCGAACTCTGGTGTCTTTTTCTACGGAGAAAGACTAAAACAGTAGCTCGTGTTAGGCGCAAACTTATCCCTGCTTAGGATTCGGGATAAACTTCCTAGGATGAATCCTAGATTGATAAATTCTTGGAAAAGGTTGGTGTGGGAAAGGAAGAATTTTATATTCTATTTCCCGGTCTTCTTTTAGGGTGAAGGCGAACCCGAATACAAGGAAGGAAGAATTTTATATTATACTCCTTGATTCTGGAAAGGAAGAATTTTATATTCTATTTCCAGTGCAAAAGAAACTAGAAGTGGGATCTCTACTCCGAGAATCTAAAAAATCTAGATAAGCTTACCTTTTATAGGATTGGTTATCTAGTCTGAAGATGAGTTTCTCGTTTATCGAAGTGAAATTTCAACTTCGGTTATAACCATGAGAAGGCTTTTAACCAAAGAGAAAAAGAAGGGAGTTTTTTCGTTTATCGAAAGGGGACTCTGAACTGAAAGTGGACCTCTTGTTCGTGGAAAGAATCAAGAGGGGAATTTGTTGGTGGCTTGGGCCAGAAAGACACTTTTGGTGGACTCACTGTCAATTGAAATTGATCGGTGAGGGATTTTGGTGGTGAAAATGATTTTGGGTTATCCTCTAGAATATTAAGTGTAAAATTCTTCAAGGAACTTCCCGATAAATGGGTTGTCCTGAATGTACTAGGGATAGTACTTTTTCAGGAACTTTCCATTTATTGGCATTAATTACCTGACGCCCTCTTCGGTAATTAGGCGATATGCACCGTTTGAGTAGACTGTGTCTATTACAAACGGTCCTTCCCATTTGGGTTCAAATTTACCTTTCTTCTTGGAGTTGAGGATTATCGGTCGGCGAGCAGCGAGGACCAGATCTCCTTCCTTGAAGCTTCTTTGTCGGACTCTTTTGTTAAAAGCCCTAGATATTCTGGCTTGATAAAACTCAATGTGTTGTTGAGCTTCCAAGCGCTTTTCATCTAACATTTCGAGTTCTTCGAGATGTTTCTGTTGTTGTTCTTCTGTCGTCATCTCAGTTGCGAGAGCGATCCGAAGGGATGGGATTTGGATTTCCAATGGTAGCATAGCTTCACATCCGTATACCAACGAATATGGGATAGCTCCTGTAGGTGTGCGTATGGTGGTACAATAAGCCCAGAGTGCTTCACCGAGTTTATCGTCCCAGTCTCGCTTATTGGTCTTCACGAGCTTTGACAGGATCTTAATGATCGTCTTGTTAAAAGCCTCAGCTAATCCATTTGATGCGGGATAATAAGTTGTTGACGAAATATCTTGAATTTTGAACTTGTCACAAAACATGATGAAAGCGTTGCTTATGAACTATGGACCATTGTCATGAATGATCCGTCTTGGCACGCCGTGTCGGTATATGACATGATGTTTGATGAAATTGATGACGTTGTTCGTCTTCACTTCTCTAAGTGGAATCGCTTCAGCCCACTTTGAAAAGTAACCCGTGATTGCGAGAATGAATCGATCACCTTTGACTAAAGGGGGAAAAATAGGACCGACAATGTCTATACCCCATGTCTCGAATGGCCAAGATGTGGTTGACGTGTGTAACCGCTCCGGTGGTTGGTGCATATAATTTGCATGTACTTGACAAGCATGACACTCTCGGGCGTATTTGATTGCATCATGAACCATTGTTGGCCAAAAATATCCCATTCTCCTGATGCGATCATACAGTTTGGGATCGGGCTGATGCGCACCACATTCTCCTTCGTGTGCTTCCTTAAGAACTTCTTCTGCTTCTTTGTTCGAAATGCATCGGAGTAACAAACCATCGTACCCTCGACGGTATAATGTATGGGTCTCGGTATTATAGAAGAATCTTGGTGCTCTTCGGCGGATTGATTCCCTTTCTTTTACATCCTCTGGCAAAATACCATATTGGACGTAGTCAATGATAGGAAAACGCCAATCTCGGGACTCAGACCCAATTTGAGTTAAATTCACCTCCTTGGCGTTTATATTTTTATCATCTTCCTCTTAGATATCCATATTGTATATGGGTATGCAGAGTTGATGTGATGTTACTGTGACTAGCAGTTCAGTTTCGGGAGGATGCGCAAGTGATACCGCTAGTGCTGCCAGTGCATCCGCATAAGCGTTTTGGAGACGAGGGATGTATTCAATAAAGAATTCTTTAAAAGAATCTGCCATTTTGATGGCCTCCTGGTGATACGGGATCAGGTCTTGGTTCCTAACTTCATACTCTCCACGGACTTGGTTGACTATCAATTGAGAATCCCCAAAAGCTTCGAGATATTCGACCCCCAGCTCCTTGGCGAAACTGAGTCAAATAAGAAGCGCGTTGAACTCGTCTACGTTATTGGAACATGGATCAGTCAGTGAATAAGCCCGAGGCATCACATGCCTCCCCGGGGAAACCAAGACAACTCCAACTCCGGAGGAGACTTTAAAACATCCGGGGGTTATTGCCACATTAACTGCCCTTGAAGCACCATCGAAGTATAATTGCCATACTTGTTGATGTGATGTAGTGTTAACCTCGTGGGTTTCATCTGACAAGTCATCATTTACTTCTGCCGTATCCGTTGTCGGGTTTGCTGCCAAAAGATCACAGATCGCTTGTCCTTTGATCGACTTCTGCTGTTTGAAGTGCAAATCATATTAGGACAAGAGAATGACCTACTTCGCTAACCGCCAATTCATAGAGGCCGGTTGCATCATAAATACCCGTACTGGATTAACGTTAGAAATGACGTAAATCGTCTGTCCAACCAAGTAATGCCGCATCTTTTGCATTGCAAATACTAACGCGAGGCATTCTTTCTCAATCATCGGATATCGAGACTCGACACCTACCAAGGTCCGACTTAGGTAATAGACTGCCTGTTCGTGACCGTTATCATCATCTTGTGCTAGTAAAGCACTTATCGAGTGGTTCATCGCCTTGATGTAAATCAAGAACGGTTTACCTGATTTTGATGCAACGAGAACAGGAGGATTCGTCAGATATGTTTTGATATCTTCGAGTGCTTTTTAGCAGGCGTCATCCCAAATAAATGACACACCTTTCTTGTTTAGCTTAGAGAATGGTTGGCATTTCCCAGAAAGATTTGAGATAAACCGCCGGATGTAAACTAAACGCACTTGCAATCCTCTGAGTTCTCTTAGATTTCTAGGGGGTTGCAGTTCATGTATCGCCTTCACCTTGTCAGGATCGATATGTATACCTTTAGTGGTGATGACGAATCCAAGGAATTTTCCGCTGGACATTCCAAGGAAGGATTTAGTGGGGTTCATCTTCAATTGATGACTCCGCATGAGATCGAACATCGTCTTCAAGTCCTTGATGTGATCTTCTTTGTTGCGGCTTTTTACAACCAAATCATCAACGTAGCACTCGACTGTTTTCCTGAGATGTTCTTGGAAAATCTTAGTCATTGCTCGCTGGTACGTGGCGCCTGTATTCTTTAGACCGAAAGGCATCACCGTGTAGCAAAAGACACCGAGGGGCGTTCTGAACGTTGTATGCTTCTCGTCATCCGGGTGCATCTTGATCTGGTTATATCCTGAAAAGCCATCCATAAAAGACATTCTCTCAAATCCGCATGTATTGTCGATGATGATGTCCGTTGGGAGAGGAAAGTCGTCTTTTGGACATGCCGCATTCAGGTCCCTGAAGTCGATGCAAATCCTGATTTTACCGTTCTTCTTCATGACTGGAACAATATTGGCTAGCCAGTCTGGATGTTGCTCCTCTCGGATAAATCCTGAGTCGATCAACTTCTTAACTTCTGCCTCAATGGCTTCCATAATCTGCGGACGAAACCGTCTTTGCTGTTGTTTGACAGGTTTGGCATCCGACTTGATATCGAGGCGATGCATTACCACATTGGGGTCGAGCCCTAGCATGTCTTCATAGTTCCAAGTGAAGACATCAATATATTCCCTGATGAGAGCAATTAATTCCTCCTTCTCATTTGAGGGAAGACTATCGCTGATGAATATAGGCTTTGGGTTGACTTCGTCGCCCATGTTAATTTGGACTATTTTATCTTCAGTGGGGGGTTCCCTCTGTTCAAACCTATTACCATACTGCATGTTCAGGTGATGAACCTATGGGTCTTCCCATGTTGGCATTTGATCGTCATTCTCCATTGTGGACGGATCAGCTGTAGCCATGTTAGTCATTAGGGCTTTGAATACTTCCCCCAGACTTGTATCGGAATCCCATTCCGAGAAATCTGACGAATACCCATCTTTGTATTGCTCAGATGATTGGATATTGATTAACCAGCAACATTCGTCTTCTGAAGAAGAGACATACCCTAATCCCCGCCTGAATTTATAATAATCATCCGGTTTCCCTTTTGGTACATATGCCGCTTTGGCTGGAATACGGGGACCTCGATCGAAGTATAAACCTTCTCCGAATGTGAAATCATATCCCTATTTTTCCATGAGCTTGCGCACTTCCGGACTATACTTAGATAAATGCAGACCAGGTTTGTCATCGTTCTCTTAAGAAATGATCTGGTAATGGAAAATTCTCTCCTTTACCGTAAATCACTTTTTTTTCGCCTCCTATTTTGGCAGGGACGATCAGGGTTGTTCCGAAAGAATGCTGGAGGTGTTTCTTTGTTATATAGGACTATCGAAGCGGCGTATATAAATCGGGATTATCATACAATCCCTTCATTACATCATCAAGAGACAGTGAGTACTATAAATCGTCATTTATTTCATTATTGGCAAGTTGCCAGTTACAACTGCCATCTGACGATTGTTCATCGTCAAGATTGATTATCAAGGGTACAATGTCATTTAAAACAAAACCTTCATTATAATCAAATCCGGCTTCGGTATCAGCTTCTTCTCCGCTGTCCGTGCCATGGGCCGATGATTCAGTATCGGATTCGTTACCATAAAGGAGAGAATCAGTGAAATAATTCTCAAACCCTTTGAATGGTTGCTTATCCGCGACCACCGTCCTAACCTTATTATCAGTGTCAACATATTTCAAACACTGATGGAGAGTGGAGGGGATTATAACGTTACTATGGATCCAAGATCAACCCAATAGTAAGTTATATGAAGTATCGGCATCAATCACATAACATGTGACTTCCGACTTCAAATCACCCATTTGACATTTTATCCGGATCTTACCCAAAGGGCTTGACCCGCTAGTATTGAATCCATAGATAACCGTGCCTGTGGACGCCAATTTACTAGCTGGAATGCCGAGGCTGTGCATCAAGCGAAGCGGCATAATACTCACAGCGGAACCCGGATCCACTTGGATTCGGTTGACTTCGTTGGAGCCAATGTACCCAATGAAATATAGGGGTCGATCATGGTTCGAATTCTTTGTCTGCATATCCTCTTTGGTGAAGATAATGCAGGAAAGGTTTTTAGCCGCAATATTGCAGTGTTGAATTAACGGTTCTGGCTCTTCAGGTACCGGCTTGATCTGAGTAAAGAACACTTCTGAATTGGCCAAGGCTTCTTGCAAGGCTTCCCTGGTTTCTTTAGACAACCGTAGCAACTCATACAATGTTATCCGCGCTGGAATGTTAGCTAGTTGAGCCATAATATTAAAGATACGCGGAGTGTTCGAGCTCTCCGGTTTATCTCTTCTAATCGGACGATTGAAACGAGACTGCTTCGGATTCTGAACCTCCTGGGGCCTCTTTTCTTTCTGTTTATCAACCGGCTGTCGTCGAGCTTCTTCAACCGGTCTAGGTGTCGTAATCACCCCCAGCTCCGTGAGAGTTTTGGCTGGTCCCAGTTTAGTCACCCCCTGCTCAGCTAACTGATCACTAGGTGATGGATAGTTGAAGTGATACTGATTTCCGCTTCTAGTGGCAAAAACTTCTTGTTCTTCTTCGGAGAGCGGGAAGGTAGGAGCTTCATCACCATCCTCTTCGAAGATCGCGGAAGTAGCATTGCAGGACTTGCCTTTACCCTTTCTGGTCGAGGAAGTCGCCCACTGATCGTCTTCAATAAGATCAGGATGGACCCAGAGGATTTTGCCATTTGGGGTTGTGTGTGGCACAAGTCCTTTTTGGCGTTGTCCGTATTGGTCGTCGTTTACTGTCTTCATTCCTACTTTGGTGATGCGTTTTGGTTCAAACCATGCTGTGGGTACTGATCCAAAGCTGATTGATACTGCATTTGCTCCTACATTCTTGGGCGGCTTCGGGGTTATGACTCCCACATCAATTAAGGCCTGGATCTTATCCTTGAGATGGTAGCATGACTTTGTAGGGTGATGGACCACTCTATGGTATGCGCAATACTTCGGCCGCTCTATGGTATGCGCAATACTTCGGATCCGTCACTTTGCTAGCCCCTTCTTGATCCACGATCGCCGGCAGCTAGATTTTATTATTTTCCAATAGGTACTTAAAGATAACGGGAACTTCATCATCTTTGAAGGAGTACACTTTAGGAAATCTTAGCTCCGAAGATCTTTGCTTCTGAGGCCGTTGTTGCCATTGCGACTGCGATTGTTGTGGTGCTCGTTGCTGCGGCTGTTGCTGAGGTTGCAATTAGAAAGTTTGATTAGCATCAACTACATTAGCATGTGCCTTACCTTTCTCTCGTGGGATGAAATTCTGTGTTGGAGCATTCGTCGCCTGTTGGCCTCTCTCCGCCTTCTTCCTTCTGAGGATTCGCTCGGCTTGCTCTCCTCAGACCTTCAAATCCTTTCATGTTTTGGATGGTGCTGTCCCTATTGCTTCCAAAACGTCCAATGCGAGGTTGTTGTGGCAAGTCTGGAGAATGAACTCCTCCGTGATCGGGTCCCGACAGTTCATCGCCTTGTTCCGGAACCTTTTGAAGAAGGTATCAACTAATTCCCCGTATTTCTGTTTCTCGTCGAGCAACAACCCGATGGATATCTCAGTGTCATCATCGAAGAAGTTGGTGAGGAATTTAGTCTTCATGTCGTCTGTAGGCATCGAAAATTGCCGATAGGTCCCCACTCACAGCTCAGTGTTAACGAGCGACGATTGAACATCACTACCCGGTTCACAAGAGTTCAAATGACGTCGGTGAACGCCTGAAGCGAACCGACGAGCTACGTGAGCCAACAAATCTCAGAACAACGGGGATACGGGTTGACCAAAAACCCTGCGATCACTACAAACGAAGCAACGCCCTTCGTGAATCATTCATCCTACAGATGATTCAATCACCGGATCTTGTAGAACTCCTCGACGGGCTTCCAACGCATCCGGAATCACGCAAATCTGAGTTGGGACGAAAAGTCAACGGCGGGACAACGGCGGACGATCTCGGACTGAACCGGGACACCCGGGGTACCTCGGCGAGCTCGAAACACCCGAGGGGTGTCTTGGCAAAACCAAGACACCCCAGGGGTGTCTCGGCCAAGCCGAGACACCCCTAGGGGTGTCCTTATCCAAAACGTCCCCCCCCCCTCCTTGGATTCCTATAAATAGGCCCTTAGGGCCTCCATTCTCTTGGCCTTGGTTTTGGAGCTCTGATTTTGGATCTTGGGATTATCCTCGAGGTCTGAAATTTTAGAGAAGAGCGGCGAAGCCCTGCCGGAGCGAGGAGTCAGAGTTTTCAAGAGAGCGGCGAAGCCCTGCCGGATCGAGGAGTGAGAGTTCTTCATCGACATTTCATTCACCCCCCTTCTTTTTCCTTAGTGTTGCCCATTAGCGGTGACCACTAAGAAGAGCTATTATCTCGTTTTAGCCGAGATATACGCTTATAACCTCTAGATCTCACGCGGATCGACGAGGTTCTGTTTCTATATCCCTTCGCGGATAGACGAAACTCTACCGGATTTTCCCGGAACGGATCTGAAGAGTCGGCGGTCCACGGATATCAACATCCCCGTCACAGGCCAACAACCCACGCAAGCGAGACCGCACCAAAACGGGATCTCGTGTTTATTTTCGATAAAGTTGTAATTCTTTTGTTTTCATTTAATTCTGTTGTAACGATTGAAATTGTAACAGATCTCAAAAAAAAAGAGCAATGAAAACAGCAACTTTTGACGAAAACAAGCTAGCGACCACAGTGGGAGCCAACGATCTCGCCGCCGAGATCGTCGTGACGCAACCGGCCTTAAAGATCCGGGTGAATGAAGAGGTCGAATACGAGTTCGACCAGCAGAAGTTCGAAGAGTACCTCTCCTCCTCCTCCTCCAGATCCGCCTCTCCAAACAGGCACGGGAAGACTCCCTCTCCCCGAAGGGCTCGCGGGACCTCCAGCTCCAATATCCAAGATCCCATCGCCGTTGCTACCTCCGCACCACGCAACGCCCCTGCGTCGTTCAACGTGGTCGAGGTCGCAACTCAAGCTCTCCCTCCTGTCTCAAAGATGATGGTTGAGGACGCTCCAACTCTATCAAAGAGGGCGCGCCAAAGACGATGTCAAAACCTCGCTCGTCAGATGGCCAAGGCTTTAGAGCCGATGGACGGAGTCCGCTATGCTGTGGATCTGAAATCCCGAGGCCGCCAAGAGCAGCAACGGCGAACAACTAACTCCCCCTCCAAAACAGAAGCAAGTGAGTGGATCCGCGTCAAGAGGAACCGCTCCACGCTCGAGGAGCGAATCAAGAAGCGCCGTGCGTTGCTTGCGCGTGCCCGAACCCTATTGCAAAAGGCGGAGGGAATGCAGAAAGAAGAGGTGACCACAAAGCCGTCTACAAGCAAGTGGGTGTGGTTGCCAAAGCCAAAACCAGCGCCTCAAACACAAAAAGGTGGAGTTGCTGCCCAAGCTTCTTCAAAACCAGATCCGGTGCCTTTAACGGAGCCAGGTAACAAAGGGGATCATTCAAAACCCAGGGTTCCTTTGAAGGATCGCCTCGGTCCCTTACCGGTGAATCGAGGTAGAGTACCCATCAAGGAAAGACTGGGACCATTGAAAAGTCCCCAAGTTGCAAATCAGACTGGGGGTCGAATCAATCCCCCCAAGAAAGATGATAAAGGGAAAGCCCCTATCACTGACCGCATTGAGTTGCGGGTCGAAGCACAAGAGCCCGTTCAGTTTTTACGCTCACAAAAGCGTAAAATTGAACGGGCCACTTTTGAAAAAGCTAACAAAGCATCCCATCCCCAAAGAAAACCATACCCATCTGATGAGGATGGTATTGTACCCGGGAACACATGCCAACGCTCTATAGGTTGCTCCAATTACCAAACTGATGAGCTGTACTATAGAGCTGGGGGTGTGGAAAAATCCCAGAAAAAATATGTGCAGGATATAGAGTTTCACTGCCCGTGCGCCAATATCATCAAAGCGGTGCTGTCGGAATGCTGCTATGCCCAAACCCCAAGGAGAGTTTCGGTGTTCGAGAGAATTTCCACACCGAGGCGTTCCACAAGAAGAAGTTCGTCCACCAAGAAGACGAATATCTAAGAGTGTCGGCTAATATGACCGGCAGAGCGAGATCGACGCAACCCTTCAACCTGGATCAGCTTGCCGAGGTATCCCGATGCATGACACGGTTGCGGTCGGGAACTATCAGCCGGAAGGATTACCGAAGGGTACCAAAGGGGCTTTCTCTAGAAGAAGAGGCGTCGGATACTGATTCAGACTCTTGCTCAGCTGTCGCATCCGATGACACGGCATCGAGCGCGGGGCAACCTTATGCATCGCTTATGATCAGCGCCGAACAAGTAACTAAGATACTTGAAGAGGCCCTGGCTAAGCAGAAAGAGGCCTTCAAAATCGAGATGGAGACGGCGATGTTACGGATGAGGGAAGAGCACGACCAACAAATTCGAGCTCTGTCTAATCAGTTCAGTGAATCCAGCCATCGAAATCACGCTGACCAAGCGGGGAGCAATTCAGATAAGGATGAACCTCTCAATGCCGAGAACCCTCCAGTTAACCGAAACGCTGGGGGTGGTAATACAGGGGGTGGCCCCGTTATCCCACCTTCAATTTGCCCAAGCTCCAGTACGAGCGAGGATGAGAAAATGAAAGATCTTGAGAGCAAAATCAACGCTCTGATGTCTGCCCAAGAAGTGAAAAAGACCGGCATTTCGTGCCCTTACCCAAGGGAGTGGGATTCAATAGCATACCCGACGAAGTTCAACTTGATTAATTTCACACCGTTTGACGGGAAAGGTTCGCCCACACAACATCTGATTTACTTTAAGTCCCACTTGGGCATGATCTCCGGTAATGACGCCTTGATGGTTCGGTCATTCGTTGGCACTCTTCGCGGAGCTGCCTTCGATTGGTACCGCCGTCTCAAGCCCGGAAGTATTAACAGCTGGGACGATATGGAGAGCTCATTCCTCGTCAGTTTCTTTGATGACGACGACGAGGTGTCCATCAGAACACTATTCGATGAGAAACAAGAAGATGGCGAGACAGTCGACGACTTCGTCAAACGCTTCAGGAACAAGGCAATGAGCTGCCGAGATCCGATCACGGAGGACTTCATCCTCCAGACATGTCATAACAACCTATCTATTGAGATATTGGAAGTTATGGGAGTCGCACCGTCCAACACTTGGAAAGACCTGAAGGTTCGAGGGGAGCAAGCTGAGCGATTCCTCCGAAGGAAGAAGACCGAAAGGGGTCAATCGACGACTAATCCTCCGAATTCTAACTTCGCCTTCCGTAGTAAGAGCAAAACCCCTGTAGCGGCTGTTGATGCCAATCAAACATCGCAACAGCAGCCCCGGAGACAGCAGAAGACTTCGGAACAGAGGCCTCAAAAAGAGTACTCCTTCATGGACGAAGATATTCCAGCCATCTTCAAATCCCTCCTTGACAATAACAAGATCAAGCTCCCACCGATTGTGAATCAGGAGGAAGCTGACAATATTGCGGATCCGAAGTACTACGCATACCACAGGAGGATCCATCACCCAACCAAGGCGTGCTTTACACTCAAGGATAGCATCCAAACCTTGGTTGAAGCCGGCGTCATAACGCTAGAGTGAGCCGGTTAAGAACGGCAAAACTCCGACCGGTATAAGAGTATAAACTACTCCCCGATTCCGAAGAGTATACGAGTATAAACTGCTTCTCAATACTCCAATAGGTATATGAGTCTAAACTATTTCCTTTCTTCAACGGGAAGTTCCTGGAGAACGCCATACGTGGTATTCTTAAGGATAACCCGATCATGCAGCTAATACAAAACCAGTTTTGCAAGAAAAGCTGGGGGTGGGTAATTCATCATTTACCACAACCAAAATCCCCTCTCAATTCCTTCAATGAACGAGAGGTCCCCAAATCAAACGATCAAACCGTCTTACAGTTATGATCGTTCTGCACTTCCCACTTGGTCAAACCTTACTACAGTTAGGACCAAAGCTAAAGTCCCCTCTCGATTCCTTCAATGAACAAGAGGTCCACTTTCAAATCGAGCGATCAAGCCTTCCTACGGTTAGGATCATTCTCAAATTTACCACTTGGACAAACCTTACTACAGTTAGGACCACAACCAAAATCCCCTCTCGATTCCTCCAATGAACGAGGGGTCCACTTTCAAATCGAGTAACCAAACCTTACGACAGTTAGGGTTATCCGAATCTTTTCGATTCTCGGAGCAGAGATCCCACTCCTAGTTTCACCTTTCGGATTCTGGGGGTGGAGATCCCACCCCGAGTTTCCTTTCCAACTGAAGATAGAATATAAAATTCTTCCTCTTCAGCAATGGGAGATAGAATATAAAATTCTTCCTCTCCCGTTGAGCCTCTTTTCCAATTGAAGATAGAATATAAAATTTTTCCTCTTCAATGTTGGGAGATAGAATATAAAATTCTTCCTCTCCCATTTTCCCCTGTCTTTGCTTTTAGAAAAGACAGAGATGAAGTCAACGCTTAACACGCGTTGCCGGGTAATCTTTCCCGTAAGAAAGACGAAGTCTATGTATTCAAAATCATAGCACTAAGTCTAAGAGAAGTGATTTTCTTAGCACAACGTTTCATGCGGAATGGATTTACACAATCCGCATGCTAGCCCGATTCAAACGGTAATCGGTAAAGGCATGTCAAACCCGTTGAAGGCTGGGGGTTTGCCAAAAATCCCAGAGTCAGTGCCTAACACGCGCTGCCGGTTAGTCCTTGACCGTTAAAAAGGACAAGCCCACACATTCCACATTGTGGTAGGTTGTTATTAATAACACCATAATCCGTGCTTCACACGCACGGGGAATTTTATCCCGAATCCTAAGTAGGGATGAGTCAGTGCCTAACACGCGTTGCCGGGTAGTCTATTCCCGTGAGAAAGACGAAGTCTACGTATTCAATATCGTAGCACTAAAAGAGTTAACTCTTTTAGCACGACGTCACATGTGGAACGGACTTAAACAATCCGCATGCTAGTCCGACTCAAACGGTAGTCGGTAAAGGCTCATCAAACCCATTGATGGCTGAGAATTTGCCAAAAATTCTATAAATACAAGTCATTAACGCACCAACTCCATTAGTTGGTCTCATGACTCGAGCATCCAACAATTTCAGAATGGGATCCACATATGCAGATGAATCAGCTTTAACAGTTGGTCCTGCAACCCCTCCACGAATTTCGGGGTGAATTCCACAAGTTGACTTTCGACGATTTGAAACCCTAAGGGTGGCGCCGGTCAACGCGTAGCCCTAGGTCAACGCCACTCAGCGCGTTGCGACAAAAAGTCAACCGTCGACGTTCGAAATCCTAGGGTAGACGCCGGACAACGCGTAACCCTAGGTCAACGCCGGACAGCGCGTTGCGACAAAAGTCAACGCGCGGCGACGAAAGTCAACCCACACGGTTCTAAACCCTAAGGGTGGCGCCAGTCAACGCGTAGCCCTAGGTCAACGCCATGCAACGTGTTGCGACAAAAAGTCAACCGTCGACGTTCAAAACCCTAAGGGTGGCGCCGGACAACGCGTAGCCCTAGGTCAACGCCGTTCAACGCGTTGCGACAAAAAGTCAACCGTCGACGTTCGAAACCACTAGACGGCGTGTTGCGACAAAAAGTCAACCTACAGTGATCCGAAGCCCCCAAGTCAACACAATGTGATAGGGATAGCAAGTTCAAAAGTCAACCGAATGACACGAGCTAAACTCAACTCACCAGCTGTAAACTCAAGACTCCGACGACGGCCAGGCGATAAACGCAGCGCCGGGACAACTTTTGTTATTCGACAAAGCACCGGATAAACCGAAGAAATCGAAGGAGCCAAGAGTTGAAGTGAACCACAGGTCCCTTAGGCCGACTGAAGGCTGGACCAATCATATCCAAAGTATTCCGGTCTCTTCTATAAAAGAAACGAGTCCGAAACACTTTGGAGGGGGTATCTGTAGGCATCGAAAATTGCCGATAGGTCCCCACTCATAGCTCAGTGTTAACGAGCGACGATTGAACGTCACTACCCGGTTCACAAGAGTTCAAATGACGTCGGTGAACGCCTGAAGCGAACCGACGAACTACGTGAGCCAACAAATCTCAGAACAACAGGGATACGGGTTGACCAAAAACCCCGCGATCACTGCAAACGAAGCAACGCCCTTCGTGAATCATTCATCCTACAGATGATTCAATCACCGGATCTTGTAGAACTCCTCGACGGGCTTTCAACGCATCCGGAATCACGCAAATCTGAGTTGGAACGAAAAGTCAACGGCGGGACAATGGCGGACGATCTCGGACTGAACCGGGACACCCGGGGTACCTCGGCGAGCTCGAAACACCCGAGGGGTGTCTTGGCAAAACCCAGACACCCCAGGGGTGTCTCGGCCAGGCCGAGACACCCCTAGGGGTGTCCTTATCCAAAACGTCCCCCCCTCCTTGGATTCCTATAAATAGGCCCCTAGGGCCTCCATTCTCTTGGCCTTGGTTTTGGAGCTCTGATTTTGATCTTGGGATTATCCTCGAGGTCTGAAATTTTAAAGAAGAGCGGTGAAGCCCTGCCGGAGCGAGGAGTCAGAGTTTTCAAGAGAGCGGCGAA
>BQKN01062269.1:47687-83103 GCA_022839385.1 Asparagus kiusianus
AAGTTGTAATTCTTTTGTTTTCATTTAATTCTGTTGTAACGATTGAAGTTGTAACAGATCTCAAAAAAAAAGAGCAATGAAAACAGCAACTTTTGACGAAAACATCGTCCCAGCTATTCACGCTTCCTGGCTTGAGGCGACGATACCAATCGAAGGCGGCTCCACGAAAAGTGCCCACAAAGGACCGTACCATCAGAGGCTCATTACCAGAGATAACCCCTAAGTGTGATTTGAAGTAAATCAAATGCTGAGTGGGTGAACCCTTCCCATCAAACGGCGTGAAGTTAATTAAATTGAACTTCGTCGGATACGGGATTGATTCCCATTCTCTTGGGTATGGACAAGGAATGCCCGTCTTCTTTATCTCTTGAGCGGAAATCAACGTATTGATTTTGCCCTCGAGGTTTTTAATCTTCAAACTTTCACCTGTATTTTCATTAGCATTCTCGTTACCACCCCCTGCATTGACAGGAGGATTATTGGCATTGTGAGCTTTATCCACATGTGCGTCCTCATCTTCCTGATTAACCTGGTTACGACGACTTGGTTCGCCTTGCTGGTTTGTCAGTGCTTGGATTTGTTGGTCATGCATTTCTCTCATATTCTGCATGGCCATCTACATTTCGAACCTAAAGCTCTCCTGTTGTTTAGCCATGGCTTCTTCAAGCATCTTGGCCACTTGTTCCGCGCTTATCATAAGTGACTCGCGGGGTTGTCCTTCGCTGGACACTGTATTATCTGATATGACTGCAGAGCCGGCATCCGATTCTTCATCCTCTGAAGGTGGTCTTGTCCGAATCCTACCATAAGTTGCTCGTATGATAGCTCCAGACTGCAGACAGGTTACACGTCAGGGTGCTTTCGGAATCGACTCGGGATTATCCCGTGTCGATGTCCCCTTGCTGGTCATATTAGTGGTGACCCTCAGAAATTCTCCATCTTCGACTACCGTTCTTCTTTGTCGGAAATGCCTAGGCCTTGGTTTTGGCGTTTCGGTACTGAGCCTTTCGAAAATCAAAATTCTTTCGGGGACTGTTTTGATGCAGTTGCACTCAGACAATACTACCCGAATGAGTTTGGAACAGGGGCATTGAGTTTCTAGTTTTCGAGGACTCCTTTTCCTGGTTTTACTCATACCCCCAACACGATAGTACAACTCGTCGGTTTGAAGGTCGGAGTAACCTATCATGTGTTGGCACGACTTCTCATGTATAACGCTATCGTCATCAAACAACAATGTTTCCTTCTGAGGGCGAACTGTCTTCCTTGGGCTTTCAAGAGTCACGCGCCTCGAAACATGCCTTTGTGGGCGTGAATTCTCAGGTGGCTCCTGGACGTCAATGCGTAAATTAGTGCGCGTAGCTGCCATGATCTCTTTGTCATGTTGAGGGTGGCGGCGACTCCCAGCATATTGAGTCGTTCGGGGCTTCTTTATCGCGCCCAAACGTTCTTGAACTGGAGCTTTGCATCGCTCATCGGGAAGTGGACCGAGGCGCTCCAAAACTGACCTCCTTCTTCGGGATGGTCCTGCGAGATCTCCCGGAGCAGCTATGGGAATTATCGGCGATTTAGGTTGGTTCGCCGGAGGTTGAACTTTTGCTGAAGACTGCAATGGTTGCTCTTTAGTCTGAATCGCCGCTTCAGACTTCGGCCTCCATACTTGGCGGGTTGGTGGCGGCTTTTTGGCCACTTCCTTCTGCAGTCTTCTGCGGGCTTCTTGGACTTGAGCTCATGCGTGCGCTGACAGTGCGCGGTGCTTGCGAATACGCTCCTCAAGTGTCAAACGATTCCGTTTGACACGGATCCATTCATTCGTTGGTGGCTTGGAGGAGCTGCCATTCATTGGTTGTTGAGACTGTTTGCCTCTGCTGTTCTTCAGATCCGTGTTATAGCGGATTCCGTCAGTGGACTCCATCGCCTTTGCGAATTGCCGCGCCAGGCGTTGACGTCGTCTTTGGCGGGCTCTCTTTGAGAGAGTCATTACGCTTTCGGCGACGGAGGAGTTGGCAGGGACAGGCTTGACCTGGTTGGAGGTTGGTGGAATTTTACCCGATGTAACTTTGGCATCAATCGGGGTAAGATCTTCGTTGGTATTCTCTACTTCTTCATACCAACAGATTTTTCTCCTGGAGGAGAACTTCTTGGACTTGCGGGGGGAGGTGGATCCAGACGAGGATGACAGATACTCCTCGAACTTTTGTTAGTCGAATTCATACTCGACCTCCTCCTCGATCGGGATTGAGATTCGCGGCTGCGACGCAACAATCTCGGCAGCGAGATCGGTGGCTCCCACTGTGGTCGCCAGATTGTTCGCGGGAAAAATTACATTCTCTGATTTTATTATTTCCATTAGCAACTATTTATCGGTTACAAAGGGATCCGGTCTTTTTATAAGATCCGATTACAATAAAATCTAAAAAAAAGAAGAAGATTACAACTTTCCTTTTTTGGAACAAATCGCAAGATCCTGTTTTGTGGTCTCTTGCTTGTGTGGGTTCTTCGCCTGCGTCGGGGTTAATCCGTGGACCACCTACGATCTTGATCCGGTCGGATCTACACGGTATGACGGGTGTTATTTCACGAAGGAAATAATAGCCGGGGGTATTATTTCACCAAGGAAATAATAGCCCGAAGTAATCGAAATCGACCAAGCGAAATCGATACTCTTCTCGGGATCAAAAACCAAGTTTTGATCCGGAGGATGACCGTGTAGATCTTAGACCTGATCTCTCTCGAACTCCTGCCTTATTTGGCGTGGATGATGGCCAAGAACCAGATCTGAAAAATCCGAGTCTCCAAAGCTCCAAAGCTCTAACCTTTTTTAGTCTTGAGCCTTTAATCCAGCAGAGTTTCCCCTCAAAAGTTCTCCTCAAAGTCTCACCTTGAGCCTTCAACCTTTCAAAAGTCCAACCCCTCAAACAATGAGCCTAGGGGTCTATTTATAGGCTCCTCAAACCAGATCTGGGCTCAGATCTGGGCCCAGATCTGGTGGCTCGGCCAGGTGGCTCGGCCACCGAGCCACCACTTGGTGGCTCGGTTTTGGCCGAGCCACCAAGTGGTGGCTCAGCCACCGAGCCACCAAGAGGTGGCTCGGCCATGGCCGAGCCACCTAGGAGTGGCTCGGTTTTGGCCGAGCCCTCCAAGCGTTTACTGTTTTACCGTTTTCCGATTTCACGGTTTATCTGAACTCGATTTGTTGATCTGAACTCTGATTTGGCAGTCCGGATCCTGATTTGGCAGTAAATCCATTTTGGTGTTCGAGTTCGAGTCCGGATCCGATCTTGATTTGATCTTGATTCGTTCGAGTCCGCTCCCGATCTTGATTGATGTGGTGGACTCTATGGTTGGATGACTCGTTGATTCATCGACCCGTTAGCTTGATTGGGCACGCGATTGGATGTATTCCGTTGTTTGCGTGTGGTTCGTTAACCTCGTCGCCTCGTTAATCCGCTTCGTCGCGTCTCACTTGGCTTCGGTGTTGTGGTCTAACGATCATGCTTGGATATATCGCCCGATGGTTCGTTGGTTTGTCGAATCATCGTGTTGAGCTGTGTTAAAGGACCTATAAGCAGTTTTATACGCCTATAGCCATGGCCTTGTCGTTGCCACCGCCGCCACGTTTCCGTACCCCCTCGCGCAGCTTGTTGATGTCCCCGTTATCGCCCATGAACCAGAGGTAGGTGAACAGCGGCTGGCCGAGTTCTTTTCTTAGGCTTTCGATGGTGGGTTCCGTGGATTTTGATGACTCGTTTTGATTTCAGGGCGGCTGCGACGGCGGAGCTGATGCTCGCCGGAGATGAGAGCAGGTTCATGGGACAATCGAGGATCGACCGGAGTTTGATGTTGTTATTGTCATGTAAGCTTCAGTTGAACTGGGAAGGAGTTTGATGTTGTTCTCTGTGCAATTTGATTGTTATTGATATTGCAAATTGTATGGTGGGATTTTGGGAATGCATTATGGTCATTGTTGGTTTGATAACACTTTTACTGCTGATAACACTTTCAGAGAAGAGGATGTCTCCAATTATTTTAGGTTATGGGAAATTTTCTTTTTGAACTTTTTGATGGTTTGATAATTGTTGTTTGGGGTTAAAACTGATTTGGGTTCGTGTTATTTTCTATAGTATTTATGGGCCAGTTCAAGATGTGAGGATCCCCTAATCTCAACATGTTGGGGCTTGGATGTATATCAAAATCAAGAAAGAAGTAATAAACTCAAGGTGTGGTATATATAAATGTTGTACAAATTTGTGATGGTGATTTCTTGTGTCTGCTGTTGTTTGTTGTCATGTAAGCTCCAGTTGAACTGAGAAGGAGTTTGATGTTGTTCTCTGTGCAGTTAACTGTTGTGGTTAGCATGTTAACTCTTGTGTTTAACATGTTAACTTTTGTGGATAACATGTTAACACTTATGGATAACATGTTAACTCTTGTGGCTATATGTTAACTCTTGTGGATAACATGTTAACTTTTATGGATAACATGTTAACTCTTGTGGCTATATGTTAACTCTTGTGGATAACATGTTAACTTTTATGGATAACATGTCAACTCTTGTGGATAGCATGTTGACTCTTGTGGCTATATATTAACTATTGTTATAGTTAACATGTTAACTCTTGTGGATAACATGTTAACTCTTATGGCTAATTTGTTAACTCTTATGGCTAACATGTTAACTCTTGTTGATAACATGTTAACTCTTATGGATAACATGTTAACTTTTATGGATAATATGTTAACTCTTGTGGATAACATGTTAACTCTTGTGGTTATATGTTAACTCTTGTTATAGTTAACATGTTAACTCTTGTGGATAATATGTTAACTCTTGTGGCTAATTTGTTAACTCTTGTGGCTAACATGTTAACTCTTATTGATAACATGTTAACTCTCGTGGCAAACATGTTAACTATTATGGATAACATGTTAACTCTTGTAACAAACATGAATATAGTTAACAGACAGTTTATGAATAATAGTTAACAGATAATTCATTATAGTTAACAGTTTATAAATAACAGTTAACAAATAATAATTAATAGTTAACAAATTATAAATAACCGTTAACAAATAATAATTAATAGTTCATATAGTTAATATTTTAACCACAATATTTAGCATGTTAACTCTTATGTTTAACATGTTAACTCTTGTGGATAACATGTTAAATATTGTGGATAACATGTTAACGGATAATGGATCAATTTACTAATTAAAGTTAACTATTATTTCAGTTAACTTTAATTGGTAAATTGATAATTATATTCAGTAAACTTTTAACTATAATCCATTATCCGTTAATTGTTATTTGTAATCTATTATCCTTTAACTGTTATTTCAGGTCATATACACGTTAATATAGTTCTCATTTAACATGTTAACTATAATACCTAGCATGTTAACCTTAATTGGTAAATTGATAAATATAACTGTTAACTATAATCAATTATATGTTAACTGTTATTTATAATTTGTTAACTATTAATTATTATTTGTTAACTGTTATTTATAAACTGTTAACTACAATGAATTATCTGTTAACTGTTATTCATAAACTGTCTGTTAACTATAATTCATGTTTGTCACAAGAGTTAACATGTTATCCACAATAGTTAACATGTTTGCCACAAGAGTTAATATATACCCACAAGAGTTAACATGTTATCCATAAGAGTTAACATGTTATCCACAAGAGTTAACATGTTAAACACAAGAGTTAACATGATAACCACAACAGTTAACTGCACAGAGAACAACATCAAACTCCTTCTCAGTTCAATTGGAGCTTACATGACAACAAACAACAGCAGACACAAGAAATCACCATCACAAATTTGTACAACATTTATATATACCACATCCTGAGTTTATTACTTCTTTCTTGATTTTGATATACATCCAAGCTCCAACATGTTGAGATTAGGGGATCCTCACATCTTGAACTAGCCCATAAATACTATAGAAAATAACACGAATCCAAATCAGTTTTAACCCCAAACAACAATTGTCAAACCATCAAAAAGTTTAAAAAGAAAATTTCCCGTAACCTAAAATAATTGGAGACATCCTCTTCTCTGAAAGTGTTATCATCAGGAAAAGTGTTATCAAACCAACAATGACCACAATGCATTCCCAAAATCCCACCATACAATTTGCAATATCAATAACAATCAAACTGCAGAGAGAACAACATCAAACTCCTTCCCAGTTCAACTGAAGCTTACATGACAACAAACAACATCAAACTCACTCCGGTCGATCCTCGATTGGCCCATGAACCTGCTCTCATCTCTGGCAAGCATCAGCTCCGCCGTCGCAGCCGCCCTGAAATCAAAACGAGTCATCAAAATCCACGGAACCCACCGTCGAAAGCCTAAGAAAAGAACTCGATTAGCCGTCGTTCACCTACCTCTGGTTCATAGGAGATAACGGGGACATCCGCAAGCTGCCCAAGGGGGTACGGAAATCTAGCGGCAGCAGCGGCGGCGGCGGCGAGGCCATGGCGGCGTCGAGCTTGTCCTCGTTGAGGTCGTGGAGGAACCTGCACCTGTTGCCGTTCTTGCAGAACCCCCTGGCGAGGTAGAGACATGGGTGACGGAGGTAGCGGCGGTGTTGGAGGTTTCGAGTGAGGTTAGAGAGAGGGTGGAAGAGGAGATGGGTTTGTAGGAAGAAGAGTAGATCTAGAGAAGATCTGAAGAAGAAGAAGAGGGTAGTCTGGGAATTTTTTGTCTTGGAAATTGTAAATGGGGCTGATTCACATGGATTTTTTTTCATTTTTGGGGAAAAAACACATTAGAAAAAGTTCAAGGGGCTGGGACACATCAACAATTTAGTTTTGGGGCTTTGAAGCAATTTTTCCTTAATAATAAATTCAACAAACATATTAGTTATAAAGTTATATAATTAGGTTATGAATTATATGGAACATTCAGGTGATAATTTTCAGGTTTGCATAATAAAGGTACTAATGTGCTAATTTAAAACAATTTAGGGTATTTATATGTAATTTTCAGTATTCGCAAAACTATCCCCAAATCTCAATGTTTGTAAAACTATAAAAATACTTAGCTTTAGAAAAAAATTACACCTAATTCAACAAATCATACTTTCTGAGACTTGAAATGTTAAATTACAAAAACAATAATTAAAAGTTCACTCGCCATACCAATAAAGTTCATAACAGGATGATTGGGTATATTACTTTTCAAAATCAATGATTTGAAGACTATTTTTGCAAATACTGATATTTAAGGGATGTTTTCACAAATATCCATGATTTAAGAGGTGTATATACAGAAATAACCTACTAAAGTGCAAATTGCAGCTCTAAAAGGGTACTCACCCCAAAATAGCAAAAGCCCCAAAAAAGTGTGCCGGTAATCTCACGGTTGCTCACAAGATTGGCCGGCTCTTCTCTCCCCCTCAAAGGCGAGCCTCTTTGCTGTAAATTGGTAAGTTATGAAAAATTAATTCCATGGTTTTCAACTCTGCTTCCTTCTGGGTTGTTGAGTTGTTCTTCTGATGTTTTTTTAGGGTTCCTCTCGCTCATCTGTAGAAATTTGACCTGGGTTTTGTCCCCTTCGCTGATTTATGCTACAAACGTTGCAACTTTGTCAAAGTTTTGTAGAGGTTAATTAGTCAGTTATTTGAGCGGGTCTTGATTCAATTTTTTATTTCTTTTTTTAGCGGAAAAATTGAGCTTGGTTTTAATAATAGTTTCTGATCTCTCGTTTATGGAAAGGTTTGGATTGTTAAACTAGAGATTTTGATGAATACTACAATGATATTCGTCCAATTTTTTAGAATAAAAATAAAAGAGAGAAAATAGTGGGAGTACCAGTTTTTCTTGAGGAATCGGGAGTACCAGTTGATATACTTGTTGGCGCTGTGTCTGAATCAGTGAGAAATGAAAGCGACTAAAGTTCTGTATTTTAAAACTTTTTCAAGTTAGCTGTTGTGCGTTTGTGAAACACTGCGCTTAAAACAATATTTGGCCTATTTCGGTGTAAGGATCCCAAGGCCAAACTGCTTCTAGCAACAGCAGTACAGTACAATAGTGTGTATCAACCAAGTACTGTCAAGATCTTCTCGATCTATAAGACATTTCGGTCAAGGCAACGATCTCCTCGATCTGTTAAAACCTTTCGGTTCAAAACCTTTCGGTTCAAATAAGGATCTATTGATCTATAAAACCTTTCGGTTCAGACAAATATCTTTCGATCTGTAAAAACCTTTCGGTTCAGTGCTATGTTCCTTCGGGCATAGACTAAAGTTTTCACACTTTCAAACTCTACGACAGCAGCACAACAGCTCGAACGCTTCAATGTGTTTTTCTGTATGTATCAAGTGCTGCCCTAATGTGTACTATTTATAGGCCCCTAAGGCTAGCTTAAGGGTCACCTGCAGTCAATTTGATTGTTACAAATTATAATGACAATTATGATTGTAACAACAAATGAATTAATTACTGTAACTGTTGCATGCAGTAACGCCTGAATGCGAGGGTCGCGTTTCTCGCACTCTCGCGCTAACGCGAGGGTCGTGCCTTGCGAACGCGAGGGTCACATTCCTTTTTGCGAACGCGAGGGTTGTACCCTTGTGCGAGCGCGAGAGTCGCGTTCCCTCTTGCAAACGTAAGGGTCACCCGCGAGGCTTGCCCGCATGCTGCGAAGCAGCCTGCGAGGCAGCATCCGAAGTAGCCACAGTGGCACCCAACGTGGAGCCAAAGAGCGTCACCTAGCCCCGATGCTTCCGTGCGAAGTGCGAAGTGCAAAGTGCGCCTTAAAAAGCGCCACTTAGCGCCTTAGCCCGATTAGCCCCGGCCCACGAGTCCATGGCCCACGACCCACGACCCATGACCCACGACTCACTAGTACTTATGATGGATTAATTTAATTATTTAAATAAAAAACAATTCTTGGCTTGCCTATGACAAGCCTTGAATACAGAACCTTTTGAAACACCAAAATTTTTACTTTCCCCTACGCTATTAAGGATTTGTGAAAAATACCAAAAATTAATAAATATATAGTTTGAAAACTCATTTTTAGAAAGCAATTTTGACCAAAAAATCCAACAATCCCTCACTAGTTTTAAACTAGTATCGTGTAACGATGTCGGTGTCGTTGTTTCAATCGTTGTGTATAAGGTAGATGTCGTAAGGACTTGAATCTCCTTTAGACCAACTGAATAAAAAATAGATGCATGGTGTCGCAGAGACTTGAATCAGTACATGTCTCGATCACACAAGATCAAACTCATCTGTGGTAGATTTCACTTTGAACCACACTTGTTTTTGTCTTTGCGTTAGCCTTGCACATTTATGACACTGTGCATGTCCTGGTTTCTGCTAGGGCTCTAGGCATCTTTTCACAAGACTTCATAGGAGACTGCCAAATCTCCACATAGACATATGTGAGTTTTTTAGGCATATTTCCTATCAAACATTCTGTATCTGAGATATTTTGAACTCATTAAGGCTTAAGAGTTATCCTCTCTCATGATAGGATTCTAGGTAAGTTCTTTATGCATGTTTTCTATCTAACATCCCGTATCCGAAATGTTTTGGACTCATTAAGGCTTAACAGCCATCCCCTTTACAGGATAAGATCATTGGTGAGTCCTTTAGGCATATTACCTATCCAACAGCCCGCATTCGAAATGTTTTGGACCCATTAAGGCTTGACAGTCATCCTTTTTTTCATGATAGGATTTCACTTGTAAATCTTACTTGATTTTTGAACCAATCATCTTATCATTAGTAGCGTAAGCTTTGAACTAATAACTTGATATAAATAGTAAGTGTTTGTAAGACTCACCAAACTTTAAAAATCTTACTTGACTTTTGAACCAATTATCTTATCATTAGTAGCGTAAGCTTTGAACTAATAACTTGATATAAATGGTAAGCATTTGTAAGATTCACCAAACTTTGAGACTCATTCCAGCAGATGTCCTTTCGACTGTCTTTTTTCAGACCTTTAGTCAAAGGATCAGTCACATTTTCTGAAGATCGGACGTCAATTCACAGAGATGACTTCTTAGTAAATGAGTTCTCTCAAATAGCCATGCTTCAGACGAATGATCCATTTCTTTCTATCGAACATTGAGTTCGCTGTCACAACACTCGTCGCCTGATTATCATAATAGATAGTAATTGCGCCTTGCAATTATGTCAATGGAAGGTCTTAGAGAAAACAACTGAGCCACTCAGCTTCATCTCCTGCAGTCATTGTTATAAATAACGATAAATAGCCCTTCAATAGCGTCGCTAATAGCGTTAACGGTCCATTCCTGCTACGCTATCGTCCAATATCGGTGACAAATTACGGAATATGCGTTTTTCGCTTGCAAAAATGGATCACAACAGTGAATAACGGGCGATTACGGGCAAGATCCGCTTTTTGATCGCTATTTAAAAGCGGTTTGAGATTTATTTTTTTAAAATTAAACTCGACTCGCAACAACTACATCCCACCGCGCGTACTCCCGCGCCTCCTATAGCCTCAGCACTACCTCTCACCTCCTCTCGCCATGAGCTCCTACTATTGCAGTCCTCTTACCGCTTAGCTCATCTTCTCGAATATGACGACTCTTTAACTCCTCTAGTTGTATTCAGTATTATGTGACAGTTACATGTCTATTTCATGTTTAGGATCTTTTTAAATCATCAAATGCACTTTTAGATTTTTTTAAACTTTTCTATAATTTTTCTTAATATTTATACATATCTAAATTAGACCGTTATTTGATTTTGTGTTTTTTTCGCTATTTTACCGCAATAGCCCCAAATAGCCTTCGCAATTCCTCACCGCTACACGACGCTATCCGCTATCGATAACCTTGCCTGCAGCATAGAGTACGAAGAGCTCAGATTCCATCGATGACTATGCAAGTATAGTCTGCTTCTTAGACTTCTACAAGATGACAGTTCCACCCATTGTGAAGACAAAACATCCAGTAGATCTACACTCATCTGGTTTTGAACACCACCTCGCATCTGAATAGCCTTCGATTACAGTCGGATATCCAATGTAGAATAGGCCCAGACCTATAGTTCATTTCAAGTATCTCATCAATCTTTGGACAACATCCGAATAAAGCTTTTCGGGATTACTTGTGAACCCACTAAGCATTTCTACAACGAAATGTTATGTCTGGCCTTGTGCAGCTCATCGCGTATATAAGACTCCCAATAATCTTTGAGTACCTTAGCTGCTATACTGGTCTTCTAGCATTAGGTCGAAACTTCTTGTTGTAATCATACGACATTGACAGTTCTGACAGATCGTAGTAGCCATACTTTTTTAGCAAGCTCTCGACATAATGAGATTGGAAAAATCCAATACCCTCTTCAGAGTATATGATTTTGATTCTGAGAATCACGTCCGCAGTTCTAAGGCCCTTCATGCTGAACTGTGTTGAAAGAAATTTCTTAGTAGATATTACTATCTTTAAATCACTCCCGATGATGAGCATATCATCCATATAGAGGTAGATACTCACCATCTTTCTTTCAATGATTTTAATGTATATGCACTTGCTAGATTCACTGATTTGATACCCATTGTTGCAAACAACCCTATCGAATTTTTCATACCAGAGTTTTGATGCCTGCTTAAGTCCATATAGAGACTTACCAGGTTTATAAACTTTACCAGCTGGGACATCAAGTCCTTCTGGTTTTTTCATGTAGATCTCTTCTGTGAGATCTTTATTGAGAAATACAGTCTTCACATCTATCTGATGTATGATAAACATTTTTATGCTGCCCATGCGATAAGTACTCTGATGATAGTGATCTTACAGACTGGTGCATAGATATCAACAAAATCTATTCTTTCTCTGAGAGAATCCTTTCGTCACCAGTCTTGCTTTGTACTTCTTAATAGTACCATCAGGACAACTTTTTCTTGAAGATCCACTTGCAACTGATAGGCCTTGCACCTTTAGGTACATTCACCAGCTCCCAAGTATGATTTTGGATCAATGAATCTATCTCATCATCTATAGTTTCTTTCCACAGAAAAATGTCTGTTGAGTGCATTGCTTGGAAAGTCTATGGATCTTCTTCCACATTATAGGTGATGAAGTCATCTTTAAAATTTTTCCCGTCTTCTAACACGCTTAGAAAGTGGTTCGGTAACTCTTTCATCGAAACTGGCTCCTCTGGTGCATATGATGTACCAACATTCTCTGGTATATCTTTAAGCGAGAATTCTACATCACGAGCTTTAATGACCTCTGGTGCATCTGACGTACCAGCATTCTCTGGTATATTTTTGAGCAATAAATCTTTATTCTTGATAAACTTATCCTCAAAGAATTCTGCATCTCGAGCTTTTATGACGGAGTTGGTTCCAAGGTCCAGGAATCTGTAAGCATCGCTTTCTTCAGCAAAGCTAAGAAACACACACATGTTTGCCTTTGGCCCGAGCTTAGGTCTTTTAATATCTGGAACTTGAACATATGCGAGATATCCCCACACTTTGAGACTATCCAAATGATCTGGATATCCCAACTATAACTGATGAGGAGTACTGTCAGTTTTGAAAGAGGATACTCTGTTCAGAATCTAGTTTGTCGTCAGCAAAACCTCTCCTCAATAGCAGGTAGGTAGACCAGATGTGATTAGCATCAAATTCATCATCTTGGTTAATGTGCGATTCTTTCTTTTTGTAATCATATTAGATTGCGGAGAATACGGAGCAATAATTTTAGCAATATGATTTCATGCTCCTTGAAATATGCTTCTGACTCCTTAGATCGGTATTTTCCTCCTCTGTCGCTCCTGAGTCTTTTCACCTAAAGTCCAAGCTTCATCTCCATACGAGTGCGAAACTTGACGAACTTGCTGAAAACTTTATCTTTAGATTTCAGCAGGTAGACGTGACAGAAGCGAGAATGGTCATCAATGAAGGTGATGAAGTACTTCATGTCGTCTCGAGTGACGAAGCTCTTGAAGTCACAAGTATCTGAATGAATCAGATTCAATAGGTTGGTGCTCCTTGTGACACTTGGAAATGACTTCCTTGTCAGCTTCGCTTGCGCGCAGACTTTATAATTCTCATGTTTGTTACCCCCACATCTTGGAAGTAATTCTAACTTCTCCATGCTAAACAATTTTCTATAATTTACATATCCCAGCCTATTGTGTCATAACATAGAGAAGTAAGAAGAAGAGGATATTTTGTTTATAACTGAGTTGGGTACAATAGTACTGATCTTATACATGTCATCAGTACGATATGCATTGCTAAAATATATTTTCTTAAATGATAACACAATTTTTCCTCCTTGAAAATCTAGCCTTATACCTGCATCACACAGCAAGCATTCAGAGACTAAGTTTTTGATAATTGAGAAAACATGTTTGACATCCTTCAATGTGAGAGTCTTCCCTGAAGAGAGTCAGCACCACAGTTTTAGTTCCGAGATCAGGAACTATTAAACGATCAACCATTAATATGTTCTTTTTGGCAGCAACATAAGAAGAGAACATATCTCTGTTGGAGTAGACGTGACAGGTAGCACCTGTATCTAACCCCCAAACAGAGATTATGCTGGGAGTTGTCACATGAAAGAGCATAGCCACATAATTGTCAACTTGATTGACATTGTGTGTTGTTCCCTACTTTGATACTTTGCAGTCCTTGGCAAAATGTCCTTGCTTCCCATAGTTAAAGCATTTACCGCGCTTGAGCTCTTTTTTCTAAACATTTAGGTTCTTCGAATTCTGGTCCTTTTTTTGTTAAAAGATTTTTTTTCCTTCTTAGAACTACTAGTTTTCTCAAAGTTAGCAACCACAATGTTAGCAGACGCCTTCTGCTTAGCAAGAAGCTTAGTTTTCGTGCGAGTCTGAATCTCGTCCTTGATCCGAATGAACCTCTTCAAATCAAACAGAATCACTTGACTTTTCCTTCTACGAAAGTCAGTGGAGAATGACATCTAAGATGGAGGAAGCTTGTTGATAATTGTACCAGAAATGAAGGTTTGACAAAGATTGATTTTTTCATCATTCAGCTTCATAACAAGCTTTTCAAGCTTTTTGACTTGAGGCAAAACCTTAGTGTCATCTTCAAACTTAAAGTCTAGAAACTTGTCAATGAGGTGAGATTTAGACAGTTTCTCCTCATCCTTGTACTGGTCCTCTAGAGCATTATAGATTTTCATTGCAGATGTCTTCTTGGTGTAAGCATCTGCTAGATTATCGGCTAGGCAGTTAAGGAGATAACTCCTATACAAGTGATCATCTCTAGCTCAAGAGGCTTCATACTCAGAATCTTCTTTAGAGTCGGGTTTTTTCCTCAGAAACCACATAATAGATTTTAGGAGTTGCATCTTGAAGATCACTTTCCGACGCTATGCGTTGAAGTTAGATCCGTCAAAGTTCTCTAACTTAAAACAACCCACTCCAAGAGTCCTCCCAGGATCCATGGTAGATCAATAATATTGCTTTAAGATTGTTGGCGCCTGTGGCTAAATCAGTGAGAAATGAAAGCAACTGAAGTGCTGTATTTTAAAACATTTTCAAGTTAGTTATTGTGTGTTTGTGAAACGATGTGCTTAACAATATTTAGCCTACTCCGGTGTAAGAATCCTAATGGCAAACTATTTTCAGGAATAGCAGTATAGTATAATGGTGTGCACCAACCAAGTACTGTTAAGATCTTCTCGATCTATAAGACATTTCAGTCAAGACAACGATCTTCTCGATCTGTTAAAACCTTTTGGTTCAAAACATTTCGGTTCAGACAAAGATCTATCGATCTGTAATAACCTTTCGGTTAAGACAGATTTTTCGATCTGTAAAATTGTTTCGGTTTAGGGCTATGTTCATTTAGGCACAGACTAAAGCTTGCGCGCTTTCTAACTCTACAGCAACAACACAACAGCTCGAACACTTCAGTGTGTTTTTTCATATGTACCAAGAACTGCCTCAATGAGCTATAGACCTTTAAGGCCAGCTTAAGGGTCACCGTCCCGCAATCAATTTGACTGTTACAAATCATAATGACACTTATGATTGTAACAGCAAATGACTTAATTACTGTAACTGCTGCATGCAATAACGCCTGAACGCGACCCAGCCTGAACGCGAGGGTCACGTTTCTCGCACCCTCGCGTTCGCCTCGCGTGAACGTGAGGGTCGCATTCCCTTTTGCGAACACGAGGGTCGCACCCTTGCGCAAACGTGAGGGTCGCGTTCCCTCTTGTGAACGCCTGGGTCACCCGCAAGGCTCGCCCCATGCTGCAAACGCGAGGCTCGCCCGTATGCTGCGAGGCAGCCTGAGTGGCGGCTACAGTGGCGCCAAAAGACGCCACCTAGCTCCGATGCCTCCGTGCGAAGTATAAAGTACGTCTTACAAAGCGTCACTTAGCGTCTCAGTCCGATTAGCCCCGATCCCTGGCCCACGAGCCCACGACTCACTAGTACTTATGAGGGATTAATTTAATTATTTAAACAAAAAACAATTCTCGGCTTGCCTACGACAAGCCTCGAACACAGGACTTTTTGAAACACCAAAACTTTTACTTTTCACTACGCTACTAAGGATTTCTAAAAAATACTGGTAGTTATATATATGAAAACTCATTTTTGAAAAGCAGTTTTGACCAAAAAATCCAACAATACTTGATACTAATTTTCATTTTCATGTAAGAAAATGAGGTAATGAGCATGAAAGAAGATATAACAAACAAGAGCCAAAATTTACTCTATAGGGACTGAGAATGAGGAAAAACTAGATGAATCCATGCCTAATTTTCTATTCTAAGCATCCCCCCCCCATCAAGTTTTGCATAAAAAAATTGTGAGTATATGCCTGAAGCTTGACTTTCCAATCGTACCCAAAAACGACTGAGGACAACAGTGGAGTCCTGAAGGCGATTTTCTAGAGTGAGATTCTTTGGAATTGGGTATGAGTGAATTCTTCTTTATTAGCCGAGCCAGAGATCAAATTTAGCCTTTCTGGTATGAGATTCAACATTAGATATCTGATATGCATCCTACTACCCGAGGTGAAGGCTATCAGAAAAGAGTAAATTTAAAAACCCGAAGAAAAGAGGGGTTCTTTTTTCCTTTTTTTTTGGGTGGGGGTGGGGATTCATTTCCCGCTCCCCTCCCCGTGAACTTTGTTTCTCCATAAAATCCCGAAAGCCCCTAAAATGCCAGTATGTACCAAATTGTCCTGAAAACTCTATCGTGTCTCAAACGAACCCCACAAAACTATTTAATTTTCCCCCCAAAAACCCCCTCAAAAAGCAAGGAGCAAAGGAGAAAATGAGCCACATAGAAAATAAGGAAAGAACAGATTTGATACTCCAATTGTAAGAGACCCTTCTTGGGGGTTTGTGGCAAAATTTGAATTTTTTTTGGTTTGGGGGGTAGTTGAAACACTTGCAGTTTTAGGGGTTTTTGCAAAAGTGTTATTATTATTATTATTATTATTATTTTGGTGATGGGGGGAGGGGTGTTCCATTTGAGACACATTTCAGTTTTAGGTGTTTGGTGGAAAGCTTTGGGGATTTTATGGAGAAACAAAGTGCCGGGGGGGGGGGGGGGGTGCACGGGAAACGCCCCCTTGTTTAAAATTTGGATGACATACGACGGATTCCTCGCTAAATAACTATATGCTGGACCATTTGACCTGGTCAAAATATAACAGATGCCATAGTGGTTAGAAATAAAGATAGCTTGGTTCCTTTATTTCGGAACATGATCATGCATCAAAGGATCTTAATTATATAATCTTTTTTACCTACTGTCTGTAGAGCTAGAATATAATCTCTAATTTAAATTTGTTTTTAGTATATTGTGTTGATTTGGTTTCTCCTTTTTCATATTAAAAACCGTGAGTAAAGCATGAATGTTACTAAATTTCATGAAGCTCAATCTGTTTGATATCGTATATAAAATAGTGAAGTTTTTTGTCCGTAAGCAAATGGAACACTAGTGATACATTGTATTGGCTATTTTGGTTAATCTGCAGACTTTATGTTCTTTTTTGTTGCTATTACTAGCCACTTTGTTTCCTCCTCGCCCATTTTCTTTCTTTTGTTTTTAAATTTAAAGGGTTAACTAGCCCAAACTATTTTAAAAAAAGTATGTCAATTAGATAAACCCGGATTAAAGAGAACTCTGTTTGTCTTCCATTCCTTAGAGAACTATTAGTTATGTCTTACGGAGAGGGCAAGGATGCTATATGGGAAATCCGTGTCTGGTTTATGTCTTCATTTTCCAAATGCCTTTTTTCTTAATCTTAGTATTTTTTGGGGGGGATGATGGTAAAAGCTGTTTCTGTTATTGTCTTATCCCTTTAATGTATATTCCATCATCTGCTTGGTGCTTATGACTATATCTAATTATGTCTGGTTAAGGGTTTTGGGTCCAATTTTCCTACTGGGATATATTAGGATTTCAATATGCTTGCATATAATACTTTTCATGGGGCATGGCATGGCTCTTGAAGGTAGGGAACTAATGAAGATGAATTTGAACTATAGTCTTGATTGTTGTGGATTCTCTAGTTTAATATGGTACACAAGCACAATCTTTATGCTAATCAGCTAGTCTACTAAATTTGCATTTTAAATAATGTTTTGCTCTCTCTAATTGGTTGAACAAATGCAGAAACAACCATTAAATAATATTGACGAACCTCATGTTACCAAAAGTGAGGAAAGCTGGCGGGAGGGAAGAAACTGCGGCACACTATGCCTTTGGTCCCGTTGAAGATGATGTGATCATCAAACACAGGCTTCTAACACGAACCACCACTACAAGGGGGGAGCCGCCATTAAAGAAGCTTCAGAAAAAATTCATATCATTTGCATTAGAAGTCGAGAAGGACTCAGATAACTATGGTGACTGCGAGAGACTTTATAAGGCATTGTTGCAAGAGATGGCCACTTTTGAGCTGCCTCTGCTTAAGAGCAAAGCTGTTGTTGATGCGAACCAACGAGAGAAAGAGAGCTTTAATGAGCTTCAGGAGCAAATACAGCACCAGATCTTGCAAGCTCAGGCTGATATTGAAGAGCTAAAGAAGCAGCTGGAGGAGAGCAAGATCGAGAGGAAGCACAAGGAGGAGTGTGAGGCAATAAGGAGACTGATTGCTTTGCAACCAGCAAGGTCTGAAACTCAGAAGGTCATATCTGACCTTGAGAAGGAAATATCATCCTTGGAGGCTGAGAATATTGCTGGCATGAGGACACTGGATCTCAGGAGAAAGCAGTTCTCTCTTCTGTTGCATGTGGTAAGTTTTATGGTGGAAATTTTATCTTTAACTGTTTCATACATTTATTTTTCAGCTAGCAATTACCAAATACTATGGGATGATTCTTGTGTTATGGGCAGAGGAGAGTAAACAATCGCTTTGATCGGATCTTTTTTTCTTTTTCCTTTTTTTAAAACCAAACTGAAGTGGACTGAAAAGGAAAATGAACTGAACCAAACAACTGAATTTCTGTTCAGTTACAGTTCATTTGTTTGAGTTTGGTCAAGGCCAGCTAATTTGGCCCGATGAAAACACAAGGTTGACGTTTTAAGTTTTGGATCTGCCCCTGCCAGAAGTGTTATAAGCATTTTTTGTTTTGTGAGATCAAAAATAACTAAAAGTATAAATAAAAATGGAAGAGCAGGAAACCAGGGAAGTGTAAAACAATATAAAACCAGAAAACTCTTTAGAACATTGTGCTAGATTGATGGGATTATTTGCATATTTCATTCTTTAAAAGAGTACGGACTATTTGATATTTGGCATATCAAGTCAAAATAACTAGTCCACCGGGTTCTACGCTGCTATCTTGTTAATAACAACAACAAGGCTTTATCCCGAATTTGGGGCAGGCTACATGAATCAAATTCATGTTTAATTGAGTTCTCGCCTCCACTGAGGCTTGGTTTGGTGGGAGGTACAGTGAGGGAAGGTAATGTAAGGTAAAGTAAGGTTCAATGAGGTGCAGGAGTGATATACCTTTGTGTTTATTGTTTGGTTGGAGAGAAAGGGGAGGTATATGACTTTTTAGTTCATTTTACATCATCTTTCTCCTCACTCATGTCCCTCCAAATTAGAACTCCCTACCAAAGAGGATTTTTATTTTCGTCTCTTATCCTACTCTGCCTCCCCTCCTGCCAAACCAAACCTAAGTAGTTAATCATTGTCATGTCCTTTTTGCTTCCAACCAAGTGTTGAACCTAAAGCAGTATCACAGCTTTTTAGATAACAATGACAACTCATGTTTTCTACTACTATGTCGCTGAAATACAAAAGTTACCATGCCATTGTTACACAGAAGTCTATGGTATTGGTTTATTGGTATAGATTTAGGATTTGGTTTCCAGTTGGTTTAGAATCAAATCCAAGATTTATTTGAGATTGTTCTGGAGTGTCATAATGTGTTTTTACCTACAGCAATATCTGCAGGGCGACTAATTTATCGCGCATTTTAAAGAATACTGAGTAAGTTGATATTTGACCTGTCAAAGTCAAAATAATTTATCCACCCGGATCCTAGACTACTATCTTGCTAATAACAGCAGCAACAAAGCTTTAATTCCAAACTTGTCTTGCTCAAGTAACTCCTCCACGAAGTTAATCATTATTGATCTTTCTCAATTGCTTCTAATTAAATCCTAGACCCAAATCAATATTCACAACTTTTTAGATAACAATGACAAAGCTCATACTTTTGGTACTGCTGAAATACGAAAATATGGACTGCTGTTGTTACCTAAAAATCTGGTGATATTGCTTTATATCCAGGATTTGGTTTCTGTTTGGTATAGAATCATACTCAGGATTTTCTTCAGGTTCTTCAAGAGTGCCGTAGTATGCTTTCTACAGCGATATGGGCCGGGCAACTAATTTGTCTTGCATTTTGAACCTTTTCTTATCTCTAAAGAACTTAAATTTTCTGGCAGTTCATAATCTTTTCAAGCAGTCCTTTCGTTTGTCCATCTGTGCTGTGGTGCTTTTTACCGTTAAAACTCGTAGTAATTTATATCTGTTTCCCTCCATGTATTTGTATCTGCAGGTCGATGAGCTGCAGAACACCATTCAGGATGAGCAGAAGGGTTTGGCCGATGAGCTGAGGGCCGTCGTGGAAGAAACCAAGACTGGCTTTGAAGATGGCAGTGGTGGGGGCTCAGAGGCCATGTCGGTTGACTAATTCTTCAGTTGCGTGCTATATCGTTTACTTTTCTTTTAGTTTTACTCTTGGGTCAAGGTTGCATCTGATTTGATTTGTGTTCTCTTTGCAAGTTGAGGATGTTCGACAATGTCGTCTATTGTTGTTACAACTTTATTTTGAGTAAAAAGACAGGAAGAAGCAAATGACTAAAGTTTACCTTACCTAAGTTTCTCGCACGATCCGTCCCCTCGGAGGACCTGACATACACTTAGTTTGGATAATAAGCTGCTCTCCATTATTCCTCCTCGGTGGACACAATGGCCGTAACGGTATCATCCTCTTCAACGTCTGGGACACCTGGGAGGCTAATACCATGGTCTTTGGCCCACACCCCCTCTCCCTCAACCTCACATACCTCATCCCGCCTCCGTCATCCCCTGCCTCTGCCTTTACAGCTCTCAGGTCATCCCCTGCCTCTGCCTTTACAGCTCTCAGGCCAGCCTCGTTGCCAACTCTTGCCACTGCGCATCATCAATATCTCTCTCGACTCTCCCTCTCCCTCTCACATCTCCAGTAGAAACACAGGATACGCGCTATAGTTCTTCAGTAGTTTGCAATAAACACGGATGTGTGCAGATCTCGGATGACAGAACACCGGAATGCACCCTTGCCAGGATCGTTCAAAGTGATGAATATTCTAAGGGTCTCGTGGAGTAAAAGTAAGTTTTGGCCGATTATGTGTACAACCTCTCACAGTTCAAGTGAGTTTTATGGAATTAAATAGTTCAGGGTTATATGCAAAAGCCCAAGGTCAGGCGTTTTCTAAAATTAATTCTCTCTCTTTTTTTGTTTGTGTAAGCTGTGTTATATCCATGGCCTTCAGTGGCATAGCTGGGATTCAGACTTCGGCAAAAATCTATAAATACAATGATAAAAGGAATACTATGTGAAAACTTTCCAAACAATGCATACATTTTTTTTCTAAAATGTATCAAGTTTCTCTTGTTTGTAAAATAGAAGAAATTTTCTAAACAAACCCATTCATAATTTTTTTTCTAAAAAAGACCCTCTTGAGTATTTTTTATAAAAATTGACCCATTTTGTCTTAATCTGGTTTCTAAATAGTCGGGGTTGCCAACCCCGACTATTTAGTACATAGAATGTTAGAGTTTAGGGTTATAATTGAGGGTTTACAACCTCCTAAATAATCGGGGTTGGCAACCCCGACTATTTAGTAACGGATTAAGATAAAATGAGTCTATTTTTGTAAATAAAACTCAATGGGGTCTATTTTTAGAAAAAAAGTATAAATGAGTTTATTTAGAAAATTTCTTCTTGTAAAATATCAATTGCCAATATATATTAAAAAAAAAACGCAACACATTGAAATAGAAAAATAGACTATTTACATCTAAGATTTACAAAATAACTTAATACATATAATTATTAAATAAATAAAGCAAAAAAGACAAACATAATGATAAAAAAATTAAAACAATGAGTGAACTATACTATACGTGGTCATAACAAAAATAAGAGAATGAAAAGGAGGGAGGAATTATATCTTTAGGTTTTAGAGAATATACCACTACTTGTCTCCGTAATTGAAGAAGGAAAACAAAAAAAATCTTTTGAAACTCAGTTAAAATATGAGCTCTTGAATTTTGGGGCAAATATTGATTGGCAGTATTTACATTTGATGGGAAACAAAAATCCGGCAAATGGGCGTATGAAGACAACAGAGGCGGATGTAATAGTCCTACCGGATTTAGTTTCAGTTCGGATTAAATCCATAGCGACGTGATTTGAACCTAATTCTTTTGCTTAAGGATAATGGTTTGAGCTTGGTTTCTGAAATTATAGGCTTTGCTCAAAGCATCTCGTGCGGTGCACGTGTGGGATCTTTTGCTTGTGTTAAAAGTAAGAGAGAGAATCTTGGGTAAATTTCCCTTAAATTGAATATTGAGTGTACACATGTATTTATACAAGTAGAGGAGGGTGAAATGTGTTCTCACAATCAACGTGGGACTAAAACCCACTATAATATATTATTATCAACAACCCTCCTCAAACTCATGTTGGATCAAACAAAATGATTGCGTATAAGAAACTGGAACCAATGAACATGTAAGGCCTTTGTGAAGAAATCTGCTAACTCGTTAGCGGATGAGACATGAGGAAGTAGAATTGTCTTGTCATTGATAACTTGTTGACGGACAAAATGAGCGTCGATCTCAAAATGTTTGACCCTCTCATAAAATACTGGATTATTAGCAATATGGATGGCACTCTTATTATCACAGTAGAGAGAAGTAGGAGTCGTAAAAGAAATATCGAAATCACTGAGAAGACAACGAAGATGAATAATCTCTTTAGCTGTTGTGGACATTGCACGATACTCTGCCTCAGTACTAGAAAGAACAATCACATCTTGTTTCTTACTCCACCAGGAAATAAGGGAATTACCAAGAAATATACAATAGCCTGTGGTAGATTTTCTGGTAGTGGGATCACCAATCCAATCAGCATCACAATATGCACAAAACTCTAACTTGGATGTAACAGTAAACAGAAGAGAGCGAGTGCTAGTATCCCGGAGATACCGAAAATCCGTAATAGGGAAGCATAGTGTACAGAACGTGGGCACTAACAACTTGACTAATAATGCCAACAACATGAGAGATATCTGGTCGAGAGATACACAGATAGACCAACTGGCCAACAAGATGTCGATATCGAGTCGGATTAGATAGAGGCTCACCATCAGTGGAGCGAAGTTTAACATTCTGTTGGAGTGGAGTATCGACAGTTGCATCGCCAGGTAGCTCAGCTCAATCTAGAATATTCGATAGATACTTCTGTTGAGATAGTAGTACATCCCGTGGGCCTTGAGAAATTTGTAGACTAAGAAAATACCGAAGAGATCTAAGATCCTTCATGTGGAACTATTGTTGCAACTGAGATTTTGCGTACTGTATACCATCCACATCATCACCTATAATGATCATATTATCTACATAGATGAGTAATAAACTCTGCCACTCGATGTAGTGCGAACAAACAGAGAAGCATCTTGATGACTTTCCATAAAGCCCGTCTGGAGCATGACATCGCGAAAATACTCAAACCAAGCGCGGGGTGCCTGTTTTAGACCATAAATAACACGGCGAATGAGACATACATGTCTTGGAGGAATATTGGACTCTGGAGGCGGTTGCATATATACTGTCTCAGATAAAAGCTATGGAGAAAAGTATTTTTGATATCCATCTGGTATAAGGGCTAACGATGAGCAGCAGCGATAGCAAGAAGAGTACGAACGGTGGGCATCTGAGCAACAAGAGAAAATGTCTTCTCATAATCAATACCTTGTTGCTAAGTAAAATCTCGAACCACTAAACGAGCTTTCCGACGTTCAATGGTTCCATCAGGACGAAACTTGACCTTATAAATCCATTTACTACCAACAAAAGAGATCCAAGGAGGACATGGAACAACATGCCACATATGAGTTTGCTGAAAGGCTTTAAATTCCTCAGCCATAGCTTGTCGCCACTCTGGAATTTGAACTATCTCTTGAAAGGACTTTGGCTCAATGGTAGTATGAATGGAAGTAAGAAAGTTATGAAAGATAGGCGAATAAGAAGTAACTGAAGCATACCGGGCAGACATGACATGTGGGCGTTTGCCTTGACGAAGAGAAAGAGGAACTTCAGATGGGGGAGATGGTGTAAGATAATGCTCGGGTGAGGAAAAGTCAACAAAAGGAGATGGAGAGATGTCAGGGAGATCTCGAAAGGAAAACTGAGGTGAAGAAGTGGGTGATGCAGCTGACGGTGAAGCATGATCAGTAGAGTGGAGGAAATTAAAGTCATCAGAAGCAGAATAATATGGAGAATCCTCTTCAAACTGAACATGACGAGATATATGAACTCGACGAGTTACGGGATCATAACAACGATAACCACGATGTTCCGAAGTAATTCCTAAATAGACACAAGAAACAGCTCTGTAAGACAATTTATTATGTTCGTGAGATGGCAGAAGAACAAAACATCGACAACCAAAAATACAGACTAGATCATAATGGGGAGGATGAGTATAAACACGACTATAAAGAGCACCAGAAAGAGAGCTAGATGGAGTGATATTAATGGCATGAGTCGTGGTGAGAATGACCTCAGCCCAGAAACGACGAGGAACAGAGTAAGAAACGAGCATGGATCGAGCAGTATCAAGGATATGACGATGTTTGCGTTCAGCAATACTATTTTGCTCATGAGTGTAGGGACATGACTATTGAAAGATAGTCCCATGAGAGGACATGATAGACCGCATAGTAGAGGATAGGTACTCTTTAACACAATCAGAACGGAAAACTTTAATACGAGATTGCCATTAAATAAAAATCATAGCAGTGAAGTCTTGATAAGCAGTAAGTATGTCAAAGTGATTCTTAAGTAGGTAAACCCATGTAAAATGAGAGAAATTGTTGATAAAACTAACATAATATAAGTAGCCAGATGAAGAGGCAAAGGAGCTGACCCCCAAATATCAGAATGTATAAATCAAATAAAGAAGTCGATACGGATGTCCTCATTTTAAATAGTAAAGCAATGAATTTAGCCAATTTGCAACGAGTACATGACTCAATACTAGAACTAGATGATATAGGACCAAGTACTCTAGACTGAATAAGACTCCCCAGCTTTTTATTAGACACATGACCAAGTCGTCTATACCACAAATTGGCAGGAAGCGAGGTAGAGGGTTTTGACGAACAAACAGAAGCAACAAGAGAACGTGGGCATTTAGACTCTGAAAGATGAAAATATTATAGAAAATACAGCTTGTGCCTCCTATGACCTGCCCTAATTGTCTTGCCCGTCTGTGGATCCTACACAATACAAGTATCAGAAGAAAATGAGACAAGCATGCCAGCCATACATAAAAAGCTAATAGAAATTAAATTCAAGCACATGAGGAGCCACATAGACGGGACCAAGTGTTAGATGTCGAGATTGATCATTTTATGAGGTAATAGAGCCATACAGAGTGATAGACAATGGTTGTCCAACAGCTGTGTAGATAGGGGAAGAGAAGATGAAGTGAAGACATATGATAAAGGTGAGACATTATAAGTCATATGAAAGGAACAACCAGTCAAAAATTCAGAGATCATTCATACCAGAGACCGAAGGATTAGCTGAAGAACCAGCAAAATACATACCAGAGAGTTGTGTGGCGGATGTAGAGGTGATATGCTGAAAAGCATCAAGTTGACGGCGAAGACTTTCAATAGCTTGAATAGTAGAGTCTGAAGTAGTAGAAGGTATAGCATTGGCCAACAATCCTGGTGTATGAGAGGGTTGAGACTGAGGGGGTCGTCGACCACGACTAGTACCTGAGGAACGTAACTCAGGATGAAGCTTGAAGCAAGTCTCAATGTGGTGTCCTTCATTCTTGCAATATTTTCAAGAGAGCTTAGATCGAGCCTGTGGAGAGGGAGCATGTGGAGAAGTATGATTCATAACAGGAGCAATTACAGGTACATGTAGAACAGTCTTGAGTGAAAAAGTAGGAGTGTTTGTTGACAAATTGAGTTGTGCTATCTGCTGTCGGGTCTCATAAGTAGTAAGAGATCCTATAACTGAGGCCAAAGTCAGAAATTGAGCCTGATGAAGTAGTTGATCAGCCATAGTTGGATATTCAAGAAGGGACTGAAACATTTGATGCACCTCATGTCGTTCATACCAGACTAGCCAGTCTTCATATGTGAAATTACGTCCAGGAAGCATGGAGCGTAATTCTGTCCAAAAAGCTTGCATTTGTCCAAAATGAGACTACAGAGAGGAACTACATTTGTGTTGTAGAGCAATGCGTTGCAGAAGATATGCCTTCCGTGTACCAGAGCACTCAGTGAAACGCTCAGTGAGGCGACTCCACATGGCTCAAGCAGAGGGAAGCGAACCAATCTCGACAGTGAGACCAGAGCCAACACAACGAGTGAGATAATCCATGACACGAAATTCCTACAACTGCCAGTCTGAACTCTCCTTAACATAGAGAGCACGAGCGGTGTGAAGATCGACATCACCACTGCCAAATGCAATAATACTAGATGAATCAACAGTGCTGATGGACGGTGGAACCGGTCCCGTGCTGGTGAGATGATCAAGCAAAACAGCGCCACGCAAGGCATTGGTGACAATGATAGACTACCCTGCCCAGTCACTTTGATCATTAAGGGGCAAATGTGGTTTGAGAATCTTCTCTGAAGAGCCATAGCAACAATGTTGAGACATATGTTAAGACGTCGAGATGGATTAAAATGGTGATGCCGTTATTGACTGCGAAACGACGATGCCGTTCGTTTGAGGCCGAGAGACAGCTTGAAACGGCGATGCCGTTAATTTGAGACCGAGAGACGGTCTTGAAAACAACGATGTCGTAAATTTGAGACCAATAGATGGTCTTGAAACGGCGATGTCGTTAAAATAGAACCCGAGGTTAGAATGAAACCCGAATGTTTAAAATAGAACCCGAAGGTTAATGTAAAAACCCGAAGGTTAAAATGAGAACGTGAAATGCGTTAAGAGGCTGTAAAGCAGCAAAGCCAAGATTTGACAAAAGAACGCAGAAGCAATAAAAAAATTTATTGGAAGGGAAATAATAACCCTAACTCTAATACCATGTTAAAGCAAGAGAGAGAGAATCTTGGGTAAATTTCTCTTAAGTTGAATATTAAGTGTACACATATATTTATACAAGTAGAGGAGGGTGAGGTGTGTTCTCATAATCAATGTGGGATTAAAACCCACTACAATACATTGTTATCAACAACTTGGTTTCTGAATTTATAGGCAACCGCAAGGGTACATTTAAAAGAGTCACCCCCTTCTATCCTCCGCCTACGATGGCTTTGGAAGAGAAACTAAGTACACTCCTTACTTATGAATTATAAAAGCAATCAAGTGCATTCTGGACTCGATACAGCTAGCTCAATTCATTACCTTCCAATCTTTGGACAAATTTTTAAAACCAATCTGTTTGCTAAAAATTCTCAAAAAGAGACCCGTTTCAAACTTAATTTCGAAAACCGACCTAGTTGGGCAGAAACTAGGTCGGTTTTTGAAAAAAATTCTCAAACTTCACAGGAGTTGAAGTCCCGTGAAGTTTTTTATATAAAAAAACTTCATGGGATTTGAACTCCCGTGAAGTTTGAGAACTTTTTTTTTTAAAAACCGTCCCAGTTTCAGTCAACTAGGTCTGTTTTTGAAATTAAATTTAAAATAAGTCTGTTTTTAGGAATAAAATTCAAAACAGGTCGGTTTTGAAAATTTGTCCTCCAATCTTTAAAAGTTCTCTTTTAAGTAAACAAATCGGTTCCCAATCTGTATACCTATTTGGGTACAAAAACACCAAATAATTCTAAGGATTTTTTCCCCTATAAGTAGTTGAAAATAAGTTCTCTATGTTTGCTTTGCACGTTGGCACACTTGCTTATGTCTTGAATTTTTTTTTTTTTTGTTTACGAAATTTTTTAACAACATAAATTAATAAATTTGACGAGAAAATTTATGTCGGGAAAAGAAATTGTACAATAATACTATGAATAAAGAATTGTAGAATAATTATTATAATTCATTCAAAATTATTTTTAACAATTATAAAATATTACATATATTTAATATTGTAGCACTTATTAGTAATAAAAACCGTATAATTGTAATTTAATATTATAAAAAGAGAATACGTTTTTTACATCTTTACCGCTCAAATCATTCGTACTTGCAAAGATACCCTTCAAAATATGTTCTTCACAAAATTACCTCCCAATTTCTCATGACTGTTAACTTCCACCTCCCACAAACTTAACCGTGTCAAGTTTGAAACGTTTGACTACTGAATTTATTTCTCTGCCCTTTATCCATTTATCTTCATTTATTAGGTAATTAGGTCCCTCTATTGACGACTACTGCCCATGTTCACACGGAATTTTTTCCATATATACCCTCCAAATTGTATGTATCTTTTATGTTTGCCCTCCAATCACGATACTTCTGAATTTTCCCTCAAAATTGCTTTATTTGCTCAATTTTAACCCTAACCTTAACTTTACTCAAAATTTCAAGGTTGATTTATTTTTTTATTTTAATTGTTTTGAAAAGAAAACTAACAAAATAAAATAATACATTACAAGTCAAAAATCAAATCCCGTATAAACTCCAAATATCATATTTTAAAGACATTTTAATCTTGTTTGTAAATTTTGCATTTTAAAAGGATTTGTTTACAACTTTCATATGTTTCAGATGTTTGTTTGACTTTCTGGATTTTTCACGGTGCTGTTCATAATTTTTAAATTTTAGAAGGCATTGTTTGTAGTTGTTGGATTTTTTTCAAGAGGTCATTTTTAATTAATTTATTTTTTGGAGGATCATTTATAAGTTTAGAAAAATTAAGATATTTTTATTAATTTTGGATTTTGGGAAAGGTTGTATTTTTTTATATTTCATATTTTTCAGGGGGTTGTATTATAAGTTTTTATATTTTTAGATGTTTTTTGGAGGGTCATTCATAAATTTAGATTTTTTTAGAAAGTTATTTATAGTTTTCATATTTTTTAGAATTGCTTGTAATTTTTTTGGGTTGTTGCGAATAACAAAGATTTGAGGGGTGTATAATGGTCTTGAGAGTTAATTTATGTCAACGTAAAGTTATAGAAAAATGTTATTATGAAGGTTAAGAGAGAAAAATCAAAAATATTTTGGGATTTTTTAAAATTTCCAAACTTACTAGAGGTTTAAGGAGAGTAGCAAATTTTGGTTGGTTTTACCGCTAAATGACCTAGTTATTGGGTAAAATTTATCCTTTTAAAAATAAGGAGGGGCACATAAAAATTTTCTTAGATGTTTTATTTATGGATAGTTATAATTTGATTAAGATTAACGAAGATTTAATTATTAGAATTTTCTAGTTACGAATGTTCATAGTTTTTAATTTGATGATGATTATTTGGAAGATAGAATTAGTTGTACACATGTTTTGTTCTACTTTGCTAATCCGAATTCTTTATCACATGGACCGTACTTGTATTATTGCACAGTATAAGGATTTTATCCATCTTTTTATTAAATTCTTCTAATTTTTTCTTCATTCATAATACATGAGAATAGCATGCTCCTGCTGCCATATACTCAACTTCAGCTATCGATAGAGCTCCTGAAGTTTGTTTTCTTGATGACCATGACACTAAGCAATATCTTAGAAATTGACATGTTCCACTTGTACTCTTTTTGCCCTTTCTGACTACCTACAATATTGATGTAACTCATTAGTCCAAAACTATTTTCAGATACCATAATCATAGATTAGTTGTTCCCTTCAAGTATCTCAAAATCCTTTTGACCATAGTTAAGTTTGATTCCCTGGATTGGATTGAAATCCAGCACAAATACATACACTAAACATAATATCTGGTCTGCTAGTAGTAATATATAATAAGTTTCCAATCATTATCATCTATACCACTTTATATTGACTTCTTTTCTCTTCAAGTCGGCATTGTTTGATGAGAGCAAATTATCTTCACTTTCTTGTTATTGTACAATAGGATTACACGTATATATATACATCAACCAGCTAAAAAGGAAAGAAATAAAAAGGAAGAAAATCAATGGGCAATCAATGGGGAATCAATGAGCAATCCCAAATATATTGCACAATCTAATGCTGATACGTTAACAACCCCTCTCAAACTCAAGATGGGTTAGTAGAGACCAGCTTGAGTTTGTTAAGTAAATGACAGAACCGGCCAGGAAGATGAGCTTTAGTGAAAATATCTGCAGGCTGATCTATTGAAGATATAGGAAGAAGTTGTAAGGTGCCATGCTAAAGATGTTGACGAACAAAATGACAATCATTCTCAATGTGTTTGGTGCGTTCGTGGAAAACATCATTATGAGCAATTTGAATTGCGCTTCGATTGTCACAATGGAGAATGGTAGCAGAGGACTGTAGAACTCCCATATCCTCAAGTAACCAACGGAGCCAAAGTAATTCAGAAGTAGTATCAACTAGGGCCCGATATTCAGATTCAGTACTTGATCGAGATGTGACAGTTTGCTTCTTACTTCTCCATGAAATGAGCGAGTCACCCAAGAAGAAGCAGTAACCAGTTGTGGAGCGACGATCAGTAGGATCACCAGCCCAATCAGCATCAGAATAGCCAGTTAAAATTAAGGACGAATGAGCAGAAAAATGAAGTCCATGAAGAAGAGTGCCTTTGACATATCTTAGAATACGAAGAACAGCAGTAAAATGAATAGTCTGAGGAGCAGCCATGAATTGACTGACAACATGCACGGCATAGGCGATATCAGGACGAGTCACGGTCAGATAAACAAGACTACCAACAAGTTGTCTATATAAAGTAGGATCAGGAAGAGGTGTGCCATCAAATGGAGTTAGCTTAACATTGGTATCCAATGATGTTGAGGCAGTATTTGAATCAGTGAGACCAGATCTGGAAAGCAAATCAGAAGCATATTTATACTTATTGTATGTACTTACTTTCTTAATAAATATTGTAGTTTCTATTTTTTTCCTTAGTAAATCCACTTTCTATGAGGAACGAGCTCTCAATCTTTCTTCTAGTGCTTTTTCTAACTTCAAAAGTGATCGAGACATTTTGGATCTTTAGATCCTGGAAGTTGTTTAACAAACACTTCCTCTACAATATACCCATTTAGAAATACATTCTTAACATTTATTTGTGTTAAAGTAAGAGAGAGAGAGTCTTGGGTAAATTTCCTTTAAGTTGAATATTGAGTGTGCACATATATTTATACAAGTAGAGAAGGGTAATGTGTGTTCTCACAACTAATGTGGGATTAAAAACCCACTACTAACAGTATTATCAGCACTATTATCAACAGCCCCCCCCAAACTCATGTTGGATCAAACAAAGTGAGTTTGCGTACAAAAAACTGGAACCGATTAACATGTAAGGAATTTGTGAAGAAATCTACAACCTTGTTGGCGAATGACACATAACGAAGTAGAATTGTCTTATCCCTAATAACTTGTTGACGAACAAAATAAGTGTCGATCTCAATGTGTTTGATCCTCTCATGAAATACTGGATTATTAGCAATCCGGATGACACTCTTATTATCACAGTATAGAGGAGTAGGAGTCGAAATAAAAATACTAAAATCACTGAGAAGACGACGAAGATTAATAATCTCTTTAGCAGTTGCGGACATTGCATGATACTCTGCCTCGGTACTGGAAAGAGCAACAACATCTTGTTTCTTACTCCGCCAGAAAATTAGGGAATCACCAAAAAATATACAATAACCTGTGGTAGACTTCCTGGTAGTGGGATCACCAGTCCAATCAGCATCAGAATATGCACAAAGCTCTAACTTGGATGTAATAGGAAACAGAAGAGAGCGAGTGCAAGTACCTCAGAGATACCGAAGAATCAGTAATAAGGCAGCATAGTATACAGAACGTGGGGCACTAACAACTTGACTAATAATGCCAACAACATGAGAGATATTTGGTCGAGAGATACATAGATAGACCAACTGGCCAACAAGATGTCGATATCGAGTAGGATTAGATAGAGGCTCACCATCAGTAGAGCGAAGTTTAACATTCTGTTAGAGTGGAGTATCGACAGTTGCATCATCAGGTAGCTCAGCTTAATCTAGAATATTCGAGAGATACTTCTGTTGAGATAGTAGTACATCTCGTGGGCCTTGAGAAATTTATAGACTAAGAAAATACCGAAGAGATCTAAGATCCTTTATGTGGAACTATTGTTGCAACTGAGATTTTACGTACTATATACTAGCCACATCATCACCTATAATGATCATATTATCTACATAGATGAGTAATAAAACTCTGCCACGTGATGTAGTGCGAACAAACAAAGAAACATCTTGATGACTTTCCATAAAGTCCGTCTGGAGCATGACATCGCGAAAACACTCAAACCAAGTGTGGGGTGCCTGCTTGAGACCATAAACAACACAACGAAGGAGACATACATGTCTCGGAGGAATATTGGACTCTGGAGGCGGTTGCATATATACTGTCTCAGATAAAAGCCATGGAGAAAAGTATTTTTAACATTCATCTGGTATAAGGGCTAACGATGAGCAACGACGATAGCAAGAAGAGTACGAACGGTGGGCATCTGAGCAACAAGAGTAAATGTCTCCTCATCATCAATACCATGTTGCTGAGTAAAACCTCGAGCCACTAAATAAGCTTTTTGATATTCAATGGTGCTATCGGGACGATACTTGACTTTATAAATCCATTTATTGCCAACTAAAGAGATGTCAGGGGGTCAGGGAACAACATCCCAGGTATGTGTTTACTGAAAGGCCTGAAATTCCTTAGCCATAGCCTATCGTCACTTTAGAAATTGAGCGGCCTCTTGAAAGGACTTTAGCTCAACTATAGTATGAATGGTGGCAAGAAAATTATAAAAGATAGATGAATAGGAAGTAACCGAAGCATACTGTGCATGCATGACATGTAGGCATTTGCCTTGATGAAGAATAAGAGGTACCTCAGGCTGGAGAGATGCAGGTGCAGGTGCATGAAGGTCAACAATATTTTCCGGAGTGGGTATCATGTCTAAGTGATAGGGATCAAATGGTGGAAGAGAAGGCTTGGGTGAGGGAGAGTCAACAAAAGAAGATGGAGAGATTTTAGGGAGATCTCGAAAGGAGAACTGAGGTAAGGAAGTGGGTGATGCAGCTAGCGGAGAAGCACGATCAGTAGTATAGAGGAAATTGAATCATCGGAAGCAGAATAAAATGGAGAATATTCTTCGAACTAAACGTGCTGATATATATGAATAACCCCGATATTCTAAACTAATTCCTAAATAGACACAAAGAACGGCTCTGGGAGATCATTTATCACGTTCGTGAGATGGTAGAAGAACGAAACAGCGGCAACCAAAAGCGCGAACCAGATCATAACAGGGAGGATGAGTATAAACATGACTATGAGGAGTAGCACCAAAAAGAGAGCTAGATGGAGTGATATTAATAGCATGAATAGCTGTAAAAATGACGTCAGCCCAGAAATGACAAGGAACAGAGTAAGAAATGAGCATGGATCGAGTGGTATCGAGAATATGACAATGTTTGCATTCAGCAATACCATTGCTCATGAGTGTAAGGACATTACTGTTGAAAGATTGTCCCATGAGAGGACATTATAGAGCGCATGGTAGATGATAGGTACTCTTTGGCACAGTCAAAACAAAAAACTTTAATACGAGCTTGCTATTGAGTGAAGATCATCGTAGTGAAGGCTTGATAAGCAGCAACTACGTCAGAGTGATTTTTAAGTAGGTAGACCTATGTATAACGAGAGAAATCATCGATAAAACTAACATAATATAAGTAGCCAAATAAAGAAGGCAGAGGAGCTGGCCCCTAGATATCAGAATGGACCATCAAATAAGGAAGTGGAAACAGATGTACTGGTTGGAAACGGTAGAGTAGTAAATTTAGCTAATCTACAATCAGTACATGACTCAATATGAGAACGAGAGGATACGGAACCAAGTACTCCGGACTAGATAAGACTTTCCAGCCTTTTATGAGACACATGACCAAGTCATCTATGCTACAAATCTGTGAAAAGCAAGGTAGAGGATTTTGGACTTACAGAAGCAACAAGAGAATGTGGACGTATGGACTCTGGAAGGTAAAGATATTCTAAAAAATATAGTTTGTGTCTCCTCCGACCGGCCCTAATAGTCTTGCCCGTCTGTGGATCCTGCACAACATAAGTATCAAAAAATGCGACAAGTAGGCCATCCATACATAAGAAGCTAACAGAAATTAAATTCAAACACAACTGAGGAGCCACATAGATGGGTCCAATAGTTAGATGATCAGATGGGTCGGTTTGTGGGGGTGATAGAGCCATACTAAGTGATAGAAAAATGTTGTCCAGCAGCCTTGTAGATAAGGGGAAGAGAAAAGAAAGTGAAGATAGAAGATAAGAGGGAGGCATTACGAGTCATATAAAAGGAACAACCAGAGTCAAAAATTCAGAGATCATTCATACCAGAGACCGAAGGGTTGGCTGATGAACCAGCAAGACGTACACCAAAGAGTTGTGCAATAGATGTAGAGGTTCTATGCTTAAGAGCATCAATTTGATGGCGAATATTCGAGAGTTGTGTAGCAGATGGAGAGGTGGTATGCTGAAGAGCTGTAATTTGACAGCTAATATTTGCAATAGCTTAAAGATCCTCAATTTAACAGCGAATATCAGAGAGTTTTGTAGCAGATGGAGAGGTGGTATGCTGAAAAGCTATAATTTGACGGCTAATATCTGTAATAGCTTGAATGGTAGGGTCTAAAGTGGTAGATGGCATAACATTGATCATAATCTTGGTGCACTAGAGGATTGGGACTGAGGGGATCGTTGACTATGACCAGTTCCTGAGGAACGTAACTTAGGATGAAGCTGGAAATATGTCTCAAAGCGCTGTGTCCCTTCTTCTTACAATAGGTGCAAAAGAGCTTAGACCGAGCCTGATAAGCAGGTGCCAGTGAAGAGGCCATAATAGCAGCAATTCAAAGTTCAAGATAATAATCTTTGAACGAAACACGAATGTTTAAAGGAGAACCCGAAGATTAATGTAGAAACCTGAAGGTTAAAATGACTAACAAATCTGAGAAAAAAGAAGCAATTGGCGACCAAGGTGGCCCGAAGATCGGCCGGATCTGATGCTCACGCCGGAGACCTACGACGGATTAATGCCGATGTTGATACGTTGAGACGTCAAGATGGATTGAAACAGTGATGCCATAACTAACTGTGAAATGATTATGCTGTTTATTTGAGGTGAGAGACGTCTTGAAACGACGATGTCGTTAATTTGAGACCGAGAGACAGTCTTGAAACAGAGATGTCGTAAATTTGAGACCAAGAGATGGTCTTAAAACAGTGATGCCGTAAATTTGAGATTAAAAATGACATTGAATACGAGAATAAGGAATGCGTTAGAGGCCGCAAATCGGCAAGGCCAAAAATCTAACAAAGGAATGCAAAAAAAAAGGTGTTTAAACGACTGCAAAGCAGCAATGCTAAGATTTGGCAAACGGACGCAGAAGTGTTAAAAAAATTTTATTGGAAGAAAAATAATAACCCTATCTCTGATACCATGTTAAAGTAAGAGAGAGAGAGAGAGAGAGAGAGAGAGAGAGAGAGAGAGAGAGAGAGAGAG